>JAPDSC010033274.1:690481-705248 GCA_026290005.1 Latrodectus geometricus
TTTATGTAATTTAGAATAGTACAGGAAAATATAATTAAAAAACAAATGCTCTTAGAAGATTAAAATCATATAATTATATTGTTTGATTCCTATAAAATTTCAATTCCACAATAGAACATTGTTATCAAAATTATTCAGAGGTATCTTTTCACACTATAATAAACCGAGTAACCTGTAAGTTGAAATAACTCATGCAATGTAAGTATGTGGTATATAAGTTACCATTAGCCATTTTAAGTTACCATTTTACACTGTTAATTAAGTTACCCATTTTAAAGATAACATTAACATGTTATACACAGAAGTTTCTCTAAGAAGATAAGCATGGGTTGTAAAGTCATTTTCTAGTTATAGTAAAGAAGTTTTAATCTACTCCAAACAAGAACCATAAATCTGATTATTCCCAAGTATAATTAACTGGTAAAAGCTGTTTTTACCTAAATTTTATTAGCTGGATTTTGAAGTTTAAATACTAAGTATTAAAGTAGAAGTGAAAATATCTGTAGATGATGTTAAGACAAATATCTAGTAATATTAAGTATCATTAATTTATATGATTTTTCGTATTGAATGCTGCTTTTTGCAAAGGATATATGATAATCAATCTAGTACTTTATTTCTTAGATAATACTGAAAATGCATAAAGAAAGCAATCTTCTTTGGGGATAAAAAAAACATTAAGAACTAAGTTATTTAGAATGATCTTTGTAAGATACCTTTCAATATGTTTCTCTCTCTTTAAGCTATTTTTTATTATTTGTAAATTATATTAAATTACTTTTTTCACCATGATTGATAGCATAGAAATATTAAAATATCCTCTTTATAATGTGTATGTTTTGTTAAAAAATATTAATATAAAAACATTACTTTATAAAGTAATATAATTACTATTTACAGTATCAATTATTTCAATAATTCTCAAACTAGTACACAGTAAATTAAATACAATATATGTATGTAACAAGAAGACACCAAAACATGATATTTCAAATAAAATAGAAGCAGAAAAAAAATAATTTTTATTAGTAACTTGATGCATTGTTTTTTTGATTCTTAATTAAGAAAGCCAATATATTTAGTGCCAAACTCAAATGTTCAGTGTCAAATAATTTATCTGCCAGATAAATTATTTGAATAAATAAACTTTATCTGCCAGATCTGTCATTATGTTTTACATGAAGAATGAAGAGTAATTTCCATAGATATATGATTTATAGTGAAGAGAGAGGGTTGAAATTATACAAAATAATGATTAATTTTCTTCTTACATAAAATTAAATTAGATATTCTTTTACAGTGCTAAGTTTAATAACATTTATTTTATGTGAATAATATATGCTTTTAATGTATTATTAATTTAAACATAACTATAATTAAATTATATATGAAAACAAAACTTGTTATGGCATCCATGAGATTTTTTATAATATAATTAGTACCATAAAATGATGATTTATATTTATATCAAACTATATTGTTATTTCATTAAATGATGCATTTTTCTTTAACATTTATATTTATTAATTTTTTATTTATTTTTAATATAACTTTTTAAATAATAATTCAAATTTAATATTCAAACAAGTAAATGCTATAAAACTGAAACCTGTAGAAAAATTTTGATAATGTTGCCGAAAAAAATTTGGTGTTTACAATTTGTGTATTTGTATTTAATTTTTATCAGATAAAATATGATTTAGTCAATTACAATGAAAATAAATTAACGTTCTTTCGAACATTAAAATATTTTGTTACTTTCATATATTAAAATAAATAATTTTAGCATTTAATGCTGTAATTATATAACTTAATGCAAAAATATGTTTAATATTTTTGCATTAAATTATATAATATAATTACAATTTTTATATAAATGAAATGATATTTCAATTTCATATAATTTAGAAAAGTATAGAAAAATATAATTAAAAAATAGAAGATATAATTAAAAACTTTTGGAAGATTAAAATCATATAATTATATTGTTTGATTCCTCTTAAATTTTAATTCCACAATAGAACATTATGATAAGAATTATTCAGAAATATCTTTTCACAATATAACAAACCGAAAAAACTGTAAGTTAAAATAACTCATGCAATGTAAATATGTGGCATATATGTTATCACTTAATTTATCTTTTTTCATATAAATATGTTTAAAATAAAATTTTCCTAATTTTCAAAAATGATGTCTAATATAAACATATTTACAATTCAATTTTGGTATAAGTGTGCCATTAATAATATAATTGATTTGTGAAAAAATTAATTTCATTCAAAATAAAATAATTTTTGTGAATTACTTTCCCTTTTAAAAATGTTTTTTAAATTTTGCATAAAATAATTTAGAATTTCTTAAACTTATATAAAGAATTTTAATCATGAATAGTTTTTAGTAAAGGGCATTTTTATCATTTCATAAACCATTTGAAATAAATGTACTTAAATACAGTTTAGTATGGGCTGATTTTCTAAATCAGCAGTTTTTCCTGGGAATGTTCTCTTTTCATTGAAAATAACTTATTCAAGTTTACCGCAATATTTCGCGTCAATGTATGATTAAAAAAAAAACAATTTATCACTACAACACTGCCCATTTTTAGAGCTTCGTCAAGAAAACCGAAAAAAAAACTAATGAACAAAATGAGAAAATGAAAATAAAGGTAAAAATTGCGATATGAATTTTTAATGACAAATTATTTAAGCAGAGTTTTTTTTTTCATTATTTACGACCATCTATATCAAAAAGGAGTATTTAAGTTTCTGAAATATATAACAGACTTTATTTATTACGGCTGTCTGAAAAATGAGTCATAAAAGTGTGAGAAAAGTAAGGCAAAATGTTAAAATAAGTGATGAACTGAAAAATTTTATTGTTTTTTTTGTTTTTGTTTTTGTTTTTTTGGCAGATTTGTACTTATTTAATAATTCTTTAAGAACAGTAACGTTTCTGGTCTGAACCCATAAAATATTTCATTCAGCGATAGATTCAAACTGAACTTCATCTAATAGTTTTTTTATTTCAGAATTTGATTTATGTGTAAATGTACTGTTTAAAGTCAGTTATAAAAATAACCTCCATAGAAAATAATGAAATTTATTTTTATTTCACTAAAACAAAAAATTTCAATAAATATGTTAAAATATTTTTTAGATTGAAATCAATTTTTAAAAAAAACGATTAATCGAAATCGAATCGAAGTTCAGCAGCAATTGACGTTTTTTCCTGACGTGTCGTAGTTTGATGTAAACTTTGTTAAACAACGATTGTTGCTGAATTTCTTCAAGAAAAGTGTTTTCTAAATATTTCTGTTCAATATGGTGTACATGAAAAGGTAGGATAACTTATTTTAGAAGAAATATGTATGGAATTATACATTTATAATAATTGAATAAAATTATAATTATTAATTAGTAGATACGCTTGCGATTTGTCTAGCAGCCGCCATTTTGATAGATTTTCTGAAACCTAATTTATAAGATGAAATTGATGATAAATGTTTAAAATTGAATATAAAATCAAAATTTGAACATTATATGTAAATTCTCTTCTATACTATGAACAATCAAGTTATTTTAATTTGATTTTTAGTTTAAAAATTATTATTCTAGGCTTTATCATTTGACAGAATGAATTTCTATGTTACGTAATAGAATAATAGAGTCTACCTAAATATCAAAATAATTAATAAAAACTTCTTAGCAGGTGTGTTATAAATCTTTAAAATATAGTGTGAACAAGTTATTATTATTATTATAATAAATTTTGTATAAAATAATTTTTATTTTTTACGTGTTTGTTTTTGTTTCAACAAAAAATATTCATACGAACTTAGAAAAGTCCTTAGAGAAAAAATTAAATTAAAAATCACAGTGTGCTATTGCATTATTTATATTATTCCTCAGTGATTTGTTAACCATAAGGGCATGTGAACTACTTTTATTATTGCATTGCATTAATTATTTGTGATTGATGCACATATTGTTATGAATATTTTGTGCATTAATTTGTGCATTGTTACGAATACTTAGAACAGCTGCGAAAGGAAATGAAGGAGCTGATATATTAGCCTTTACTTAACATCGTCAAATTTCATTAAAATATCATATAATAAGTGAACAGAATAGAATAGAGTTTATATTCATAATTAAGAATGTTAAGAGTTTTATTTACTGCAAATTCTGAAAAAAAATTTCATTGTGTAAAATTTCATTAATTTGATTTCCATATTGTCTGATGTGTTCAAATTTAGTTAAATGGAGAGTAATAAATTCATAAAAAATAAATTATTTCATTCTTAGTATAAATTGTTTAGAGGGTAAAATATTTAATAATAACATTGTATTGAATTAGCTTTTCATTACCTATATTATTCTGTCAATTGGATGAATTTAAATTTTTTAAATTGTTTCCATGAAGCTATCAATAATAGGGTATAAGTGCTTTTAAAATGCATTACATTTTTCTAAAATGCATGTAATTATTTTTCCCCCTCATATTTTTAAAGATGCTTATTCTATAGAATTCTATTTTACTCATTTAAATGATTTGATATACTGCCAAAACATACATAACATATAATAATGAAATATTTCAATTTACATTATCAACTCAGAAAAGGACCACTCTCTACTATCTTTGAAATCATAACTCTCAAATTTATTCAATTGAAGAATTAACAAATATTTGTCACTTAATTAAAAAAAAATTTTCTTTCACCATTTCATAGATGACACACATTTTGCTAAATATTTCTACAATATTTAGAATACACTGATCTGATTAATGTGACTTTTATAAATAGAAATTTTGGATATAAATAGTTTTAATTTGCTTATATAATATTTCTTTTCTGTATTATAACGAAAATTATTTTTTAAATGTTAAAGATATCTCTATTTTTAATAAAACTAGTAGTTAATTCCTTTTGCACTTGCACAGTTAAATATTAAAAATAGGTTTGTCACTATCTGGACAAACTTCAGATATACATTATTCATCCTTGCACTGAAACGTTTTTAAATGCATACCTTGAATGAAATGTAAATATTATTTTTTTGTGTGCATTCACTGATCACTCATTTAAAAATCACAACGGTTTTGCTACCTTGATTTTCTAGCTTATAGTTTACAGTAATTTGATATTCCTGTGTGAACATGTATGTACAGTGTGAAGTTTGATCATTATTTCATATTTTGTAACATTTTATAGTTAAAATTTTATCATTAATTTTATCTATATAATATAAAATACTTAAATTAACTCAGGTTTATTAATTTTAGTTCTTAAAATTAAAAAGTATAATAACTGTGGATAAGGAGAAAACTGTGCTGTGAATAAGGAGAAAAAATTCAATTAAAAAACATTAGGACTCCATTATACTTAATTATTATTACATTATACTTATATTTTCAAATTTTTATTCATTTTTTCTGTTTATTAAAATTAATTGTATTTTTGTCCCATCTTTTCATCCAAATAAGTATCTTGGAACACTAATATTATATGTTATAGGTAGAAGAATTATTTTACTCTTAATTTTTTCATACAAATTTTTGTAAACTTTTTCTTTTAATATGTAAAACTATTTGTCCAATATTTTTGTGCATTATGGGATGTTGTATCAAATTATTATAATTTATTAAGTGAATTCAGTGTATCATTTTGTAATTTCAATAAAATTAATGATTTGATGTGAAGTATATAAGACAACTAGTTAAGAAATGAATTAGTTGTTTTTGAACATAATTCTAATTTGAAAAATAATTGTATTTTGAAATTCATTTTATATTTATACTGCTAATTGAATTCTTGTCTACAAGTTATGTTTGTTCAATTTCCAGTGTTTTCCTGCTACAGTTCATTACTTTAATAATTTCAACGCAAAGCAAGAGTGTTGGGGAAGTACATGAGAATGTCAACCATATTGAAGACATGAAATTCGAAAAGGGGATTAAACAAGCAAGCATTTTCACAGAAAGCCTTAAGTCTATCACTGAAGGAACAAATGACTTCACTTCTCACGGACACACTGGTCAGTATTCATAAAAAATTAATTTCGGTCATTATTTAATGATATTTATGGAAATTAACTACTTTTTTAATTATAACAGCTACCTCCAATTCTATAATAGGAATGTCTCTTACAGTTTAAAATTTTTAAGAAATATTTTAATAAAGCATCAGATAGTTATAAATTCAGATTATTCTAGAACTGATGCAAAACTAGGGTTAGTTAAAATGAATTCCCTATGATCCAAATAATTAAATTTGAAATGAAGTTTGGTAATAATAACATGATTGTTGTTACGATATAACATAAATATAATAGAAATAAATTTAGAGAAAAATCTGGCTTTACTTTTACTTTCTAAATTTTTACACAACTTTTCCTAAATTTGACTACATACAATTTTCATTCCATCATTTTAAAGTGTAAATTATTCTCTTGCTTCACCAAGAAAAAAAAATGATGGCTGGGAGCTTAGAGCTGAATTTAGCAATATTTGAGACATGGAATATTAATATGAAATCAGCTGATCTCTATTATTTCTACTTTTTGACAGGTCGAATTATATGTGTTCAAACAACTATGTTTAATACATATTTTTTTAAAAAAGATTCCCTTTTTCAACTCTTTCGATAAAATATAGAATAAAATATAGAAAATTAATTGAACATGCTTTTAAAAGCAAATTTTAATCAACTTAATTATTAGTATATGCCATAACTTTCATGTTATAAACCTAAAATTAGAAATGCATGATTCTGTGGCATATTTAAAGGAAAATAAAAAAATTGCCTAGTCTTTTATTACTGAAATTCCTAATTTACATATGTAATATAAGCAGCGATATAATTAAAGTTGATATTTTACATGTCTATGTCACAAAAAGTACATATATTAAACTTAAAACATTAAAATACCATATCAAATGAATTTTTTAATTCAATATTAGGCATAGTTAAAAACTTTCAGAATGAATTGTTCATTATAAATTGTAAATATAATTCAATTTTATTTTCAGTACGAATATGCCCTCTTGAACCAATATCACCTTGCTTTGCTCTACATAGAAAACTCATGCATGGCTGTTGGTCAGATACAAGTTGTCCCACATTCTCATCATGCTGTCTAGCCAACTGCAGTTACATTTGCTCTTTTGATAAAGAAATTTCTTATAATTTAGCTCAAGATGATATCAGTGCAGCAAATGTGACAGGAGTAAAAAATGAAATGGAATCTTATTTCAGGAAGAATATAACTCAAGAGGAGATTTCCACCACTTATGCTACAACTACTATTACAGTCACAAAACAGAATGAATATCAGAAGGAAACTTTATTAACTCTTGAAGAAATTAATATCATAACAGAAAGAGTCCAAACCTTGGAATTTTTTATCGCAATTTTATTATGCGGTGTTTTGATTATCTCTGCAAAGAGCTGCTTCAAGGCTTTGAAAAAATTGAGAATATTTAATGGAGGTAAACCCTATAATTTCGTGAAAAATCAAGATAATGAAATGGAAACTGTGCTTTAACTTTTTATAAGTTATAATCACAAGAAGATATGCATTTATAAAACAATGCATATACTGGAGAAAAATTTAGTGGTATTTTTCATTGCTGAAATATGTAAAAATACCTGAAAAAATTTGAAAATGGTGAAGGTTTTTTTCTTAAACAGTTCTAGTAAGCTTTAAAGCTAACATTTATTTTGTAATTTTATGTAATTCAATTTAAATTTTGAATGTCTTTGTAATTGATGTATTAAATTTTGATTAAATTTTGATTTTGATTTCGCTTTTAGCACTGAAAATATTTCTCTCTTCATGTATTTACACAAACAAAACTTTACTACTTAAGGGAAGAATTTTATTCTCAAATTTATAAAACCATTATATTCTTACAAAAGCATTATAAAAAAATGTTTTTAACTCCTTAAGAACACAATTTATTCTTTATTTCTTTACATTAAAATATGGGGAAACATATTTTATAGAATCTATATGTTCTTTTCTTTCATACAATTTAAAAGTTTTAATGGATACATCAAAAAAAGACAATTTAGTTTTCATGCTTAAAAAGTCCTACACGTTATCTGCGTAAAATAATCATTTATATTATCAGTTTAAAAATGATATGTGAATTAAGAATTATAGATACAATAATAGTACACTCATACAAGCATAATCGTATATAATAACAAATTTATTACTGTTAAAAACAATATTTCTCAATATCATTACATTTTTGTGATAAAAATATCAGTCCATGTAACCAAATATAACATTATAGTGCAACTCAAATGGAATATTAAACAACATGAACTGCTTAAAAAAATTCATTAACTATTTTATTTTTGCTATGCACTCAACCGAATATTAAATGATCTGGGGAACATTTAAAAATAAATTACCAAAATTACGTTTAACATTAATTCATCCCAATTTTGATAAAGAATAAAGTAACTCGTTCTTAAGCATCCACATTTAAAAATAATTAAAAAAAATTTTTTACAGTACATATAATTATTAATAAAGCAAGTTCAAATTTTTATTTCTTATTACTTTGATATTTTTATTGTATTAATCTTCTTTATATTTCATTTAAGAGTATTAAATTTCTTATAATATTTTCCATGTATTATATTTCTTCCAAAGTATAAATTTTTAAAATACATCATTTGAATTTATTAAATTTTAAATAGTACAAATTTCTCACAAAAAAAAATAAAGCATTTCTGGTTTTTATTAATTTTATACTTTTTTCAATTTTCGTTCAAGAAAATTTGTTTATTAAATGTATAATAACTTTAACTAAAAAGTTTTTGATTTGGTACAGATAAGTAACTAAAATAACTATGTGCCACTTAGACAAAGGTTAGATTATTTAAAAACATTTCCAAATGGCTATTTCTGTTACAAAGAAGTGTAAGTTCAGCAAACAACATTGTTTATAAACTAATTTTTCATCAACGTCCTATGACGTGCTCAACAATTGAGTTGGCACATTTCTTTTTGCACAATTTAACACCAGTGGAAAAATATGTGAGGTTACAGAACTTTTTTTACATATATAGGATCTTTCAGCAAGCGTAGTCTAAGGAAGTTTATTGGGGAATAGTTATTGGAATATATCGATATCTTCTGGTATAAAATAATACACTGCTCAAAACAATTAAAGGATATTGTGGTTTTAGGTGGATCTTGTGGCTGGGAAACATTTTAGCTGATTGATACATGGTCGATAGGCATAGTAGGTTATATGAGAATAAATTACACATGTTTAGCAGAAAAATTGCGTTTTATAGCGTATTTGTGTACAAAAGGAAAAAACCACAATTTGTGCATATGAGAAAAAAAGAATAAGAAAAGATATTTTCTTCAAAGGAAATCATTTTCAGTAGGGGGTATGGTTTCCACTGACGACCAGCAACGTTGAACACTTTGAGGCATGGAGTCAGTTAGGCTATTAATCACAAATTGGGGTATTCTGTTCCACTCTTCCAGCAGAACTCTTTCCAGTTCTTGGAGAGTTTGTGGGGGTGGTTGGTGGCCAGCAACTCGTCTTTCTAGAGCATCCCAAACGTGCTCTATTGGATTCATGTCAGGAGAACACGCTGGTCATTCCATTCATACGATTCCTTCATCGAAAAGGAACTCCTCCACCAGGTTAGAACGATGTGGCCTGCAGTTATTGTCCATAAAATGGGAGAAGACAGAAAAACGGGACTCGTAAGATAAAAGAACATTGCTCCATTCATTTCTCCTCCAGTTCACATGCTCTGTTGCCTCTACCTGTGGTCGCGACGATGCCTTGATGTTAGTTTAACGCTTACCATAGGTCAGCGAGAGCATACAGACCTTCACCATAGAGGTGGTTTTGGACAGTCTGAGTTGAAACCGTTGTGTCAGTAGCCGAGCGAAGTTGTTGTTGAAGAAGAGTAGCGTTCATATTTCGGTGTCTCCGAGCCATTAACACTAAATAACGATCTTCATTGGGCGTTGTTGGCCGTCTAAGACCTTGCTCTGATCTTCGTCCTGCACTTCCAGTCTCCAAAAATCGTTGATTAGTACTGTAATATCGAATTTATGGGTCATTATGCAACATGTAGCATATTTGAAGGACTTCGATTAACAAAAGTTTGATGGACTTCGAATAACTTTCATCATCAAAAGAAATAATCACTCCGTCTAATTCGTAAAACCATCTGCATGTTTTGGAGGATAAATGCCATCATTTCAAGACAACATATTTGTTAATTGCAAGATCCTAAAATGCAAAATATTAAGTATATTAATTCATGTTTTTATAAAAATGACTGGTTAAAGATAAAACACAAGAAAAGGAAATTAACCTCTTGAAATTATGCATACTTCATAACTCTCATATGCTCTGTAAGTGAAGTGAATTGGTCTTATAGTGTACAGACTTTACTCAAGCTAAAATGTAAACTTTAGTTCATGGGATCATCGTTATTTTATTTATGCGTTATATCTTATTATTGTAAATATATACAGTTAGATTTTAGTAACATTATATACAAAGGTTTTTTTTAATGGATTTTAATGTTGTTTGGGTTTTAAGAAAATAAATGCAAAATAAAAATTTTAATCTTAGCTCAGTATGTCCACTTTTGGACATTGTGCCATAAAACCCAACCAACCAGCCTCCAATCCCTTTTTCTTAAAATAGTTTCTGGTCTCAATAAATGTTTTATTATTTACTAATTAAATACCTTTTGATATACAGTGCTCAAAACAATTAAAGGATATTGTGGTTTTATGTGGATCTTGTGGCTGGGAAACATTTTAGCTGATTGATACATGGTCGACAGACGTAGTAGGTTATATGAGAATAAATTTCACATGTTTGGCAGCAAAAATGCATTTTATTGCGTATTTGTGTACAAAAGGAAAAAAACACAATTTGTGCATATGAGAAAAAAGAATAAGAAAAGATATTTTCTTCAAAGGAAATCATTTTCATTAGGGGGTATGGTTTCCACTGACGACCAGCAATGTTGAACACCTTTGAGGCATGGAGTGAATGAGGCTATTAACGTCGAGTTGGGGTATTGTGTCCCACTCTACCAGAAGAGCTCTATCCAGTTCTTGGAAAGTTTGTGGGGGTGGTTGGTGGCCAGCAACTCGTCTTCCGAGAGCGTCCCAAACGTGCACTATTGGATTCATGTCCGGAGAACACGCTGGCTATTTCATAAGTCCGATACCTTCCTTGAAAAGGAAATCCTCCACCAGGTTAGCATGATGTGGCCTGCAGTTATCGTCCATTAAAATGAAGTCATCTCCGATTGCTGCAGCTTAAGGGACAACAATAGGTCTTAGGATCTGATCTTTATATCGGTGACACGTCAGAGGTTCATCTTGAATGATATAGAGGTCTGTCATCAGAGGTCCATCTCGAATGATATAGCGCCCGTCAATGGAGATGCCACCATACACCAACACTCCCCCACCGCCAAATCTGGCACTTTCGTGCACGAACGCAGGATTATTCCTACTGCCACTGTCCTTCTAGACGAAAATACGTCTATTATCAGGATGAACAGAAAAACGGGACTCATCAGAAAAAGAACATTGCTTCATTCATTTCTCCTCCAGTTCACATGCTCTGTTGCCCACTCCCTGCTGTCGCGCTGATTCCTTGATGTTAGTTTAACACATACCATCGATCGGTGAGCATACAGCCAACACCATGGAGCCGGTTTCGGACAGATTGAGTTGAAACCGTTGTGTCAGTAGCCGAGCGAAGTTGTTGTTGAAGAAGAGTATCGCTCATATTTCGGTGTCTCCGAGCTGTTAACACTGAATAACGATATTCATTGGGCGTTGTTACCCGTCTTCAACCTTGCCCTTGTCTTTGGCCTGCACTTCCAGTCTCCAAAAAATGGTTCCAGATCCTGGAAATCACTTTGTGACACTCCAATGCCTTGCGCTACTTCGGCTTCAGTTTGGCGCCTTTCTAACCTACCAACAACTCCTAAAGCTTCTGACTCGGTTAAGTGATTTCGCTGAGACATCGTACTCATCGAAAGAAACCAGTCACTGAATGATGATCATCCTTGTCTTCATTGTCTTTTATTCAGTTGAAAGTCAAATTTCATTCACTGCCACTGAAGTGACGTTTTTGACGTTGAAATCAAAATTAGAATACTCCACAGGTTGAAAATCAGAAAAATTTGCACTTGTGATTCTCTTCTTCTATTTTCGGCAAAAAAATAAAAAATCGCTTTTGTCTTTATATTTTTTTAAGCTTACTTTAATTATTTTCAGCAGTGTACTTGGTAATACAAAACATAAAGACCCTTATTATTAATAATTTGAAATAATTTTTATATTTTCATCAATTGAACAACATTAAAATATAATTTAAATTGCAATAATTATATAATAAAAGTTATATTCCAGCTAATTCAGTTAAAGAATAAAATATTGTTTATTCCTTATTTCTTATGATTATATTCCTACTCTGATATATATTGGTATTTACGAATAATCATTTTCTAAGATAAATATTGTTTCATTCTTTAGCTACAATACTAAATGATATATGACTTTTAGGTATAAAAATATTTTATTCTTGCATGTCAGTTATTTAATAAAAGTAATAATTAAATATTTAAATGCTAAAAGATGATAGGAAAATGAAATCTGAATTACAAAAATTAAAAATAAATAATTGAAAGATTGTTTTCTTTGTTAATTATCATACGTGCGTGGATATATAGTATTTCAATAAAAACAGCTGCTTTCAAAATAAAATAGTACTATTATATACACTACTGGCCATTAAAATTGCTACACCAAGAAGGCAACCTGCTATAGACTTGAAATTTATACGAAAGGAAGAAGGTGCTGTGATATGCAAATGATTAGCTTTTCAGCGCATTCAGACGAAGCAGGTGCCAGTAGCGACACCTACATTGTGCTTAAATGAGGAAATTGTTCATCCGGTTCCTCACAAACAAATTGCATTTGAACGTTGTTGCTTGGTGAAAAGTTGTTGTGATGCCTCGTGTAAGAAGGAGAAATGCGTACCAGCACGTTTCTGACTTTGATAAAGGTCAAATTGTAGCGTACCGGCATTGGGGTTTATCTTATCGCAGTATTGCTGCTCGCGTCAGTCGAGATCCAATGACTGTTAGCAGAATATGGAATCGATGGGTTCAGGACGGTAATACGGAACGCCATGCGGGATCTCAACGGCCATCTATCACTAGCAGCCGAGAAGACAGGCATATTATCCGCATGGCCGTAATGGATCGTGCAACCACGTCACGAGCCGTGAGTCAAGAAACGGGGTCGTTTGGAAGACAACAAGTGTCTGCACGAACAGTTCGATGACGTTTGCAGCAGCATGGACTCTCAGTTCGGAGACTATGGCTGCGGCTTCCCTTGACGCTGCGTCATAGACAAGAGCGCCTTCAATGGTGTGATCAACGACGAACCTGGGCGCACGAATGGCGAGACGTCATCTTTTCAGATGAATCCAGGTTCTGTGTACAGCATCATGATGGTCGTATCCGTTTTTGGCGGCATCGTGGTGAACGCACACTGGCAGCGTCCATTCGTCATCGTCATACTGGCCCATCTCCTGGCGTGATGGTATGGGGTGCCATTGGATACACGTCTCGGTCACCTCTTGTTCGCATTGACGGTGCTTTGAACAGTGCACGTTACATTTCTGATATGTTATGACCCGTGGCTCTACCCTTTATTCGAGCCCTGCGAAACCCCACGTTTCAGCAGGATAATGCCCGACCGCATGTTGCCGGTAATGTACGGACCTTCCTTGATACGGAACATGTTCGGCTGTTTCCCTGGCCAGCACGTTCTCCAGATCTTTCACCAATAGAAAACATCTGGTCAATGGTTGCCGAGCGACTGGCTCGTCACCAAACGCCAATCCCTACGGTTGATGAACTGTGGCATCGTGTTGAAGTTGCATGGGCATCTGTACCTGTACATGCAATCCAATCTCTGTTTGACTCAATGCCCAGGCGTATAACTGCTGTTATTACTGCCAGAGGTGGTTGTTCTGGGTACTGATTTCTCAGAATCTATCCAGCCAAATTTTTTGAAAATTTAATCACTTGTTATTTCTAGTATAATATATTTGTCCAATAAATATCATTTTGTTATCTGCCTTTTTTCCTGGTGTAGCAATTTTAATGGCCAGTAGTGTATATATATATATATATATATATATATATATATATATATATATAAAGAGAGAGAGAGAAAGAGAAATAAATGAAACAGTCTGAAAAAACTAAAAAAGGAAATTTATTTCAAGTTACAGTTAAATCAAAAGTTATCATGCTATAGGCTTTTAAAAATAATTGCTTCTATTATATAAAATATCAAAAATAAACAAGACACAATAATTATATTTGTCAAGTCATATTATAAAGTACAAAGTTACTATTTTCCGGTGTACTTGTAAATTGTAATAATTTGTGGCTTAGTAATCTCTAATATATATCACTTCTTAAGCACTAAATCCTTATATTAGGATCACGTATAACTTGATACATCATATTTAAAGTTAACATAGCAAATTGCATATATACCTGTTTACACATTTATAATGAAAGTTAATGTGCTGCTATTTCAATAATGTTATCTATGGCATATGTAATATATGAAATGTTAGTAAACATTCATATATAAATATACATGTGTGATTGTTTGTGTATATATAAATGCACGATATGAATGCAATAAATGCACAC
>JAPDSC010033274.1:705348-736569 GCA_026290005.1 Latrodectus geometricus
TGTTTGTGTATATATAAATGCACGATATGAATGCAATAAATGCACACGTACACACACACACACACACACACACACACACACACACACACACACACACACACACACACACACACACACATATATATATATATATATATATATATATATATATACGCGTTGATTCTAAATTGTTTGTACAAATAAGAGGGATGAAAGTACTCATCCATACAAGCAAGCGATTATTACATACGAACATAGGGTTTCATTCCACTGTGAGAGGCAGAAGAGAAGAAAATAGAAAAGTATAAAGAATCTATCACGAATTTACCGTATGCAAATTTCCACAGATAAGAAGAGCAACACCTGCAATCAACACATTTGGTCTGACAACAATCTCAACTGAAAAACTCCTCGTAGATACTATCAAAAATTTTCCGTGAACATCTGGGCAGGTATCCTTGGTGAGTACCTGGTAGTCCCTTATGTCATGCCAGACCATTTGACCAGCGCAACATACGGTATCTTCTTGGAATAAGTGCTTTTCAGTTTATTGTTGGTTGTTCCACTCCCCATTCAGAGACATGTAGCTTATCCTCAATGGATCCCCAGCACATTTTTCCTTTATGGTACGTAACTTTTAGAATCCTACATATTCCGCATGACGGATTGGACTTAACGGACCTGCGGCTTAGCCTCCTCGCTTCATCAGACTTCAACCAACTGGACCTTTTCTTTAGGGGCACATGAAATCTTTAGTATACGAGAGACCTGTGCACTCAGCTGAAAACCTTGTGGCTAGAATCGTTTTTGCCTCGGACAAAATTAACACGACGACAGGTGCAGAACCGTTTAAGAAGTGTGTGACAGTTTAAGAAGGTGTGCCTACCATTCCTTCGCCGGGGTCAACTGTGCAACGACTCAAGTGGTCGGCATTTTGAGCATTTTCTGTGATGTTTTCACTTAATAATAAATATAATTGTGAAACTTTTGGTATTATCTATTTGGTTTCCATACACTGTTTAAGTTTCGGAGGGAATTCTTCATTTCTGCTTCTCAGTGTTCCTATTTAATTATTGCTTGTTTGGATGGGTACTTTAACCCCTCTCAATTTATAAAAATAATTTAGAATCACCCTGTATATATATATATATATATATATATATATATATATATATATATATATACAGGGTGATAGCAGTAAATGATATTTGATATATATATTGTATGATATATATATATCCTCAATAGATCCCCAGCACATTTTTCCTTTATGGTCCGTAACTTTTAGAATCCTACATATACTGCATGACGGATTGGAAACTTAACGGACCTGCGGCCTCCTCACTTCATCGGACTTCAACCAACTGTATATATATATATATATATATTGCATTTATTTATACACAAACAAACACACATATATACTTATATATGAATGTTTACTAACATTTCATAAATTACATATGCCATAGATAACATTATAGAAATAGCAGCACATTAACTTTCATTATAAATGTGTAAACAGGTATATATGTAAGACTCATACAAAGACAAATATTCTTGAAAGTTAAATAAATAACTTGTAAATATATACAAGTATATTACATACATATATACAGTTGTTTGAATATATGTATGTAAAAATACATATGTATTATCAGAACAATGCTCCAATTGAGCAGAATTAAGTAGAAATACAAAAGAAAACACTAATGTGAATTAATAAGTATATCTTGTATAAGATCAAATTTCAGTTAATTTTGATAAAGGCTGAGTTAATACTGATAAGTTTTAATTAAACTAATATACAGTGTAATAGACCTTAAAAAATTAGCAGCTTGAATTTACCCATGACGAATAGACAACGAAAGTCTTCTATTTTGAAAATGTATTAGTAAAAATGGTCTACCCCCTCCTGCGAAGACTATATTGATTGAAGAAGCTGCATGGAATAATTGCTATCGCACAACCAGGATTGAATAAAACTATCCAGGAAACTGGTTTTTTTAAAGCCATGTCACATAGATAAGCAAGCCGTATCAGAGAAATTAAATTTATATTTTATCATTTGACACACCTTTTAATTTACTTTTGTGAAAATTATGAGAAATTTTTCTGTAAATGTGATATTTAGATGGCATATACAATTATTAATTAGTTGCATTTAAAATCTTCAACTCACTTTTTGGATGACATAAAATTCTCAGTTTATATTTTTCAATAGTAAATTCATTGTAAAAAAGCGTTTTGCTTTTAAATAATTTCTATCAGTTTGAAGGAAAGAAATTTTCTTCTCTTCTTATATAAAATTTTGTTCTATAATAACTAATGGGAGAAAAATTATATACAATTCCTAATTTTTGTTTTCAAAGTTTTCTGATGTATAAGGTATAATCATGATCTTAAACTTTAATAATTTTTCGATTAATAATTAAAATAATTTTTTATTTCAGAATTCTACTTGGATATAGTTATAATTTAAAAGAAACTTTTGCGACTTTTGATATTTTAAAATAATAACTGCATTCAACAATGCATTGTCAGTCACAATAATTCTGGATGTTTTTATTTATTCTGGAATTATTTATTCTGAAACATGAATTGAATATAATTTATATTACTTAGCTTATGCTCAGGATTGATTAAATTTATCATATTTTAAGAAAAATCTATTCATTTCAACTATTATAAATTTAATGAAAAATAATTTAACGAGAAATTATACAAAATCTAAATATTCATGTAAAGGTAGAAATTGTTTCTGAAAATAAAAATGCTTTGATGTATTCAGATGCAACTCGATGTTTAATGTTTCATTAATTTAATAATAAAATAATAGATTATGGAAAATAAACTGCAAAATTTAAGGAAACAGAAATTGTAACTTTTCTTACAGTTCTTAAATTATAGTTGAGAGTATATTTTTTAAATTAATATCAGATTTAAATTTGTATTAGTTGTCTGAATTTCATATTTAAAGAGTATAAAGCAAGTATATGAAAAGCATTTAGTTACAATGTGATATTGTATTTAAATTATTTATTAATGAATGGTTATTGGTTGAAGCAAATAATTTTTCTACTCAAATAAATATTTAAAAAAATTCCTTTAACATTATATCTCATGAATAATGCAAGAAGTAAAACTTACTGCCACAATGATTTCAATGTCTCTTATATTCAAAATGTATATTCAGAGACTTCAAATGCTACAGTTTAGGAGCACGTGAGTACTTCACATTTAATGGGCAGGTGCTTGGGATTGTCCCTTTGACAGTTGTGTAGTAGCAAAAAGCTTAGTTTTTCGAAATGCTATAATTAAGCATTTGTTCATTCTGTAATCATATCTGAAATTTTAGTTTACAATTTCTTCGTTAGATATATCAAAATCTTTAGAGATTGAATGAAAACTACAGGAAAGCTTAAAATGTATGCTATAAGTGTAAAAACTATCGTAAATTTGGCTTAAATATTGTGTTCTTTAATGGGTATTTACTTCTATTTTGTATCTAATTTCAATACATGCTTTTATGTCTCAGTTTTAAAATAAAACTCTTTTTTAAAAATTTAATAACATATTCAAAAACTGTTTTTACTTTGTTTCAATTATATTCGCGTCACTTTTTGAATGTATTTAAACCGATTTATATAATATTTTAAAAGTGTCTGCAGTATTTTTATGAATTTACTAGCTGACCATGTCTTAGAGTGGAAAGTGTGTAACTAAGTTTTAAGGATAATATTTATATTTAAAAAAATAAAAGACACATTCATTGTTTTTTAAAATATTTATGTTTATTAATTCAGTGTTTTAAATTTGTTCAAAATGCTACTTTGCTCCATGAAAGAATTCTCACATATAAATCAGCTGAACATGAATTGAATGAAATGTGGAACGTTTGAAACTAGTTATAATTATTCAGCATTGAAGTCGGGACTTTTTTCATCCTTCCAGCTTATTACGAAACACTTAAATACATTTGAAACAGTGAGCAAAAAAAATTAATAAGTAAATAAAAAATAAAACAATTATGTAAAGATAATTTTACTGTGGAAATATAAAAAAAGACTGGTATCTGATTTCACATAAATATTTTTCTCCATCTCCAGTGTTCACACATAAATGGTAATTTGAAAAGAGCACATATTTCTTCGTTCTTGAAGCAAGCAGAACTCCGAAACTATGTTACGTTATTTGAGTCAAAATTTAGAGTAAGTTCAAGTCAACGTTAATTAAGCTCAAATCAATATATTAAGTATGAACAATTGTTTGCATTAAAATATATTTTCACAAGACATTCAAACTGAATGCTATAATATATTGAATGAAGTATTAAGAGAAAAGCAGACGTATGACTTTGCATCCGTTCACAAACATTCTATGGCTGTCATAACACTTCGTAAAAAACAAGTTATTACATGTTTTTATCTTTAATCGTTCAGAATTTCATACTTTACTTTTTATTAAAATGGGTGGTTTTTATTATAGTGATTCAAAAGGATTTGGAGTATAAAAGCAAAGTCATACTTAATAGCTTATGTAATTATATTTAATATAAAAAATCAATGATATCACCGAATGTACAAGTTGCAGCAAACTTATAAATTTGGTGAATGTACAAGTTTGCTGCAACAAAAATATATTTAATGTTTCTTACTTGCATTATTTTTATGTGAGAAAATTAAAGGAATCCAAAGGGATGTTTTATATACATTAACACAATTTTAACTTATCACTTTTGAAATAGTAACTTAGAGTTCATGAAACAAAAAGACTTGACTAATGTATTGCATTCAGATTGTGTTTTGATTCAATTAGTTACTAATTTAAGTTTAAGGATAGTTTTTATTTATTATTAATGGGTATTCCAAACATTTAGTTGACATATTAATACTATTTAATGAATTAACTTAAATAACAAATGAAAATAATTTTCTTTTACTGTTAGTTATATAGTAAGATATTTTAATTTTTCCCTAAATGTGATTAAGATTCATGTGCTTAAATATTGAAAATCACCATATTTTTAACTATATTTCTCAATTAATATATTTCACTTTGTCATTTATTTAATTAAATAAGTTAAAAATTTATTAGTTTATGAAAAATATATATTTTTAATTAAATAAATGACAGTGAAACATTTTCATTGGGTTATGAAAAATTTTATGAAAGACAATCTCCACATTTCTGAAAATTTAAATTCTGATACATATTTCTAAAAGTATAAAAATATTTCATAAGTAATTTAAGAAAGGTAAAAAGATTGCAAAATATTTAATGAAAAATAAAATTAAAGTATCTTAATCACATTCAACATTCTTACATATAAATAAAACATTTAATACTTTTTATTTTTATCAAATCTGTTACATAAATCCTGAAAAGCGCTAAGTTAATTATAAAAATATTCTTTACATATTTTTTAAAATTTAATATAACCAAAATAAATTTTAAAGTTTTGCATTTTAATGAATTAATTAATACATTTTGTCTTCTTATTAAGTGTATCATATTTAAATATATAAAAATACAAACTCAGCTATACATGTTAAAATGAAATATATACTAATTGTCTCTACATCAGATAAAATTGAAATTAGAAAATTTCGATCAAGATATTATATATGAATAAAATAATAATGTTAAAGTTCATTATATTTAAAAATTGATTTCTCTGTTCAATATAAGAATTGCATTACTTAACTACCTTATATGACGTAATTATGTAGAACAAAGAATTGTACTGCATAATTAAGTCATAATATTATAGATTACTATTTGTATGCAAATATCTCTTTATTAAAACAAGCGAAATCAGGTTTCGTCCAAAGGTGATTTTATAACTAATGTAGGAAAATCGAAAGCATCATAAAATAATATTGTAATTATTTATATTTATCTGTTTTCATTAATGTTACAAAAATTATTTTATACTTTCTGTCTAATACTAGGTAATAAGTGTCTGAAAACTTTGTTTTTAAACTCTTAAAATTTCTCAAGTTAAATTAGAAAAAAATACCATAGACTATATTACCGGTGTCCAAATCTTGAGAACATTACAGTACCCAGGAATTGACACCGTAATGCGTCGGCCTTAGTGTTAAGCTGCCCATGAAATAAAAACATAATCCTCTTAGATACTTTTATATATTTAAAAATTTGCAGTATTAAAGCATATTTTTGTATTAAATTAATAAAATATAAAAAATAATTGTTTCTTTATTATGGAAATATTCTAATCTGCAAGCCTCCTTCGAGTGGGTTGGTTGGTTGGTAGGTTGGGTTTTATGGCGCAAGGTCCAATGATGGACATGCTGCGCCAAGATAAAAATTTCACTTTCGCATTTATTTATTATTTTTTTAAGCCCAAACAACTATAAAAACCCATAAAAAACAAAAATGTTTGTATATAATATTATTAAAATCAATTTCTATAAAAAATTAATAAATGGAAAATAAAAAATGTAAATATGTTTATACAAATATAAAATGTAAAACAAATCAAATAAAATTTAAAAAAACCTATTGCCCTTAAAAAAACAAATAGGTTTCTATGGGGTGGTTCTCCCAATAAATCAAATAATGTAATAAAATCAGTTTTAAAATAATGTAAACGTTCTTTGTTAAAATCCTTGCATGAAATTAAAATATGATAAATAGTATAATGTTCGTCACACATTTCACACCATGGATTTAATTCACTCAGAAATAAGTCCCTGTGTGTGAAACGTGTGTGTCCTATACGAAGGCGGGTCAGGCGGACATCCGCACTTCCCAAAGGTAAAACCGATAATGTGGTGAGGTATGGAAAAATTGTACACAATTTATTGGTGACCTGCATGCTCCAAAGTTCCTGGAAGAGACCATTAACTAACTTTTTCACACCCTTTCTCACATCTAAAAGAGGGACAGATGATTGAATTATAGGTGACCCAGCTTTAGCAGCTGCCTCAGCCTTTTCATTTCAATCAAGACCTACGTGACTTGGAATCCAACAGAAGATTATTTCATGTCCCTTGCCAGCAAGAATTCAATGCTTGGAAAAATCTTGGACACAATTGGATGACAGTAAATATTTAAATTCTCCAACGCTTCTAAAACACTCAAGCTGTCAGTATACAAGCAAATGTTTTTTTGAATTTACAATATTCATTAGCTGAAGTGCCTCAGAAATTGCAGTCGCTTCAGCCGTAAAGATGGAGCAGGAAGCATGAAGGCTGTAACTATAAAAATATCATTAATAAATACACCACAGCCAACATGTCCTGCTGTTTTCGATCCATCCGTTAATATTGGCGTGTACGAAGAATACTGACAGCAATGTGAATAGAGCTGTTGGAAAATTGTGGAACTTGTGTCTGATTTTCTAAAACAAGCAAATAAATTAACAATATTTATCTGTGGATCATACCAAGGTGGATGTGATAATATGTCCATTTTAATGAAACGGACATCACATAGGTTTGACAAAAATGAATAGAAAAAAAAAATAATCCTCCTTCGAGTGGATCACACTGTTAAAAAAAAACGGAAGAAATACAGTAAAAATCACTGTTATTTATATAGCTGTAACAGGAACATTGAAGATTACAGTAAATTTTACTGTAAAATTCAGAAAGAGAAAATTGCGTGTCACTGGGCATGCGCTTCAAATTAGTGGGTTTATTGTTTGGTTTTATTCTAAAACGACGCCATTTTTTTATTTTCATTTGCATTCGTTTCCGTGAAAATATATATGTTGCTTGTGTTAAGAATTTTAAAAGGTTTGAATTTCTCTTGTAACTGAATCACTAAATATAAGGTAACGTATAATTTTCTAGTTATTTATTACACAAAGTTTATTTTTATTTATATAAATTCTAATAAATTTGATTGAATATTTCAGAAAATTCTAAGTTTGATTTATACAAAGGAGTTTGAATAAAATATCAATATATTTTTACTAGTTTACTAATATTTAGAATATTTTGTACTAGTTTGTTAATATAGCTGATTTATATTTTAATCATCAAAACTTCTTAGAAATTATAATTATATTTGATTTAAGCATTTTAATTGTTATAAAAATTACTTGATTATCGAATTTCAATCTCTAAAGGAATAAAATCATATATTTTATATTTTTTTAGAATTCTTTTAATAAATATGTTAAACTCCTAGAAAACTATAATTAAGAAACAGAAGTACATGAGTGAAAGCTTTCTAATTTGTTTTTGCCTAATTTATTTAAAATATGATGTGTTCAACATTTTTTCTAATATTATTGTATACGTATGGTAATTTAGTATTATAGTAAACAAAATGCACATTAAACGTTACCTTCTAACATAGTTGCATTTTTTTTGTAAAGAAAGCCTTGTAGAAAAATCACATAATAACTCTTAATAGTAGGATTATGCTAGCTAAAGCCTTTTGATGTCAACTCCAGCCACATTTGAAAACTGGAATAGGTGTTAAATTTTTACAAGCAAATATGTTGTGTGGTAGATTTTTTAAAGTTTTTGCTTTTCCTTTATTGTGATGTCCTACAAGAGAAGCCAAAATGCAAAGTGTTTTTAATGTTATATAACTTACAGACAAAGATGTATAATTTATAGATGTTATATAGTTTATTTTCAGCTGTATAGCTATCTATTACACTGTATTGAATGAAAAGAAAATATTTTTAGAATAAAGAATTACAAGCCATTAAATGCATTTAGCAATTGTTATTTCATTTAAAGCAGTTTTATTTAGTGTTCAATGGCTTGTTGTTATGACAATTATGTCAATCGCTCTATTTATAAAGTTTTTAATTTATGTAATAAATATGGAAATATACGAAGAGGATATTTAAGCTTCCAATAACTGATGCGCAAAATTATAATTTGTTCTATTAAATTGATCATTACAGCTATTCTATGTATTTTGTAAAACATATTATATTATACAAAACCTAAGATTATTTAAAACAACACATAATATTCTTATATTTCTTACTCAAAATTATGCCGAAGGAAACTATGTCATAAATTTTATTTATCTTGACTTTCCAGATGTATTCTTGCATACATTGTAGTTATATTTCTGCATCATAACATGGCTATGCTTTGCACTTTTCTATTCATAAAAATGAAAATAACATCAAATTCCCATGTGTTGTTGCTAAATGTTATCGCCAGTTCAAAAATTATAACACTTTTAAATCGCATATTTTAAGGACACATGCTCCTATTCGTAAAACCATAAAAGAAAAGCTCTCTATGATTTGTATATACTGTAATCAGAAATATGAAAATTATTATTCTTTTTTGGCTGATTTGAAATCACATATAACAGCTAATATTGTTGTTGATTGCCCATTTTCAACTTGCAATAGTTCTTTCAAAAATAAGTCTAGTTTTGTGAGTCATACATGGAGAAATCATAAAATAAGGATGAAACATACTTAGAAAATACACATTCATTTAACACAAATGATGATTTAGAAACACTCGATGATTCTAATATTTTTTCAATTTCTCTCTCAGAATTAAAACATGATTTTGATAATTTGAATAATGATTCAGATATGATCAATAATTTAATGCATAATTCCTTTGAGAAAAATTTATGCTTATTTTATTTAAAGTTACAGTCTCTTCATTTTATACCATCAACAACTATTCAAGTGATTATTGATGAACTTCAGGCTTTACAGAATTTCAATACAAATCACTTGAAAGAAAACATAACACCAAAGTTATCAACTTTATCTACTCCCCAGAGTCAGATAGCGGAAATTCTGGAAGTAATTCAACAAAGTGACTTATTTTCTTGGTATAATTGTACTACATTAAGAACAAATCACATGCTCATAAGTCATTTTAAAAAAAAATTTTAAATATATTGCACCAGCTCAACTATTTCTTGGAAAAAAAAATAATAACCAATATAGCTATGTGCAATATATTCCTATAAAAGAAACTATCAAATTTTGCTGTTTAGGGTCCCTTCCCTGAATGTTAATTCTAAAAATTATGGTAAACTTAAGGATTTCATCGATGGAAAACTCTATAAAGAAAATAAATTTTATCGTAATTATCCTGATGCATTAAAGATAATTTTACATCAAGACTCCTTTGAATTAGTCAACCCTTTAGAATCTGCCAAAAAAAGACATAAAAGTTTGGCCTTTTATTTAACTTTAGGTAATTTAAATTCTATTGATAGGGTAAATAAAAACAACATTCTACTAGTTTTATTGTGCAAAGAATTGATTTAAAATATTTTGGACAAGAAAAACTTTTTCAAAATTAATTACTGATTTAAAAGAAATTGAAACTAAGGGGATGTGGTTAAATAAGGTTAATATTAAAGGGACAGTGTATTCTGTTATTGGAGATAATTTAGGATCTCGTGGAATAGGAGGTTTTGTGGAAAATTTCACTTCTCAGTGATTTTGTCGTTATTGTTTGATAACTTCAAAGGAATTTCGAGAAAATCCTTTAAAACTGGGAGAATTACGTAATCCTAATTATTATAGCATGGCTATTTGTAATAAGGATGATAAAAAAGGAATAAAATTTTATTCTGTTTTAAATAACTTAGAGCATTACCATGTTTGTTTACCTGATTTACCCCCTTTCTCGCTCATGATATATTAGAAGGACTAGTATCATATGATATGACATTATACATACAATATTTTATTAATGTTCAAAAAGTATTTAATTATAAGGAGGTAAATTATTTGATTTCAAACTTTAAGTATAATGGGAATGACTCAAAAAATAAGCCTGTGGTTGTCAATGCATCAAGTAATAATTTATGGGGTAAAGCAGTTCAAAATTGGTTTTTATTTATGTCTCTTTCCACTAATTTTTAAATCTTATTTAAGTAAACTTGATAAAAACGTTTGGAGCCCTATTTTACAATTAAAATAAATAGTTGAAATAGTGTGTGCACAAATACATGTCACCCAAATTGCCTGTCTAAAAGGTATGGTGGAAGATTATATATATTGCCGAAGAATAAAATTCAATAATAATAATTTAAAACCCAAACATCACTATCTATTACATTATGCTGAATTACCTATATTATTTGGACCTTTAATGAGAATGTGTACTTTAAGATTTGAAAGCAAACACAGTTTTTTTAAAAAATCTGCTCAAACATCCCACAATTTCAAAAATATTTGTTTAACTTTAGCTGTTCGTCATCAGTTAAGAAAAGTTTATTTGAATGCGGGATATTGTAACAAACATTGATAACATTAACATATAACATTGATACTGATGGGTGTGTTAAGTATGATGAAAATATATTCTCTGATAAAACGAGAGAAGCTGAAAAAACTCTTCTACAAAAGTTAAGAATGGTTTAACATAATACAATATCATTGTTAAAAGGACGTTGTATAAAAAAAGAACATTGTATTAATAAATAAAACTGAAAGTGGCCTTAGATTTGGCAAAATATTAATAATTCTTATTGAAAACAATTATGTTTATTTGGTAACTTCCCTTTTCAATTCAGTTTTGTGTTCTGATACACTAATACACTAATGATACACATATGTAATTATTGAAAAAAAAAGAAATTATTTGTGTAGATCTTGAAAAATTTCTAGATTATTATCCGTTAATATCTTATACTATAGACAATGTTACATATACCCCGCTCTCCATCATTCTTACTGTGATTAAATTTTTAACTTAATAAAATTTAACAAAAGAAGAAAGGTGTGAAATAGTCTTAAATCGATATCCTTGGATGACAAATTATATATCTCCTGCTTTTTTCATCAGACATTTATGTTACATATAAAGGGCTAAAAATTTATAACCAAATACATGATGTAGAAAACTATAAAGTGTGCAAGATATTGTTGCGGACTCATCATTCCTCGACAATTGACATTATATATAGATCCAACAGATATCCAACAGATCAATAAATTCCTCCAATCAAAAGAAAATTTTTATTGGCTATAATTTTTCATAAAATATTTTTGAAATAATCATTGATTTACAAAGTTTTTTTTTGTTCCCTTAACTCTTATTTATAATTTATATTGCAAACAATGTGCGAGAATTTTACTGAAACATTAAAACGAAAACGACATATTTTGAATATTTTAAAGTTACGAGCAGAAAAGGTTTTTGACATTGTTACCCATTTAACTGAATCAATAGGAGTTGAAGAGCTAGACGATTTGAAGCTGGTAACAAATGAAGATTTAAAATTAATTCTAAAACCCATTCAGAGGAAAAAATTACTTCTTGCCTGGATTTCACATGGTAATTAAAAATTACTAATTTATAAAAAATCTATGATGTAAAAAAATTATAAAAATATAAGAAATTTTCTTACTTTGATTTATGATTATTTTAATAGCAACATTCTTTTATATTTTATAATAATTTATTTATTTTCTAAAAGTGAAAACTGCGCAGTAACATAACGATAACAGTATGTGGATACTTCTATTAATATTAACTGGGCAAATGATTTCAAAATACAACTACCCATTTCTTTGTCAAAAAAAAAAAAAAAAATTGAATGAAAGAATGAAGGGAAACGACCATCTCCAGCTGAAAGAAGGCAGATGGTCAGAACTATTGTAGATTCAATAAGAGAATTAACTACCTTACCGGGAAATAAAGCGATTTATATAATGACACAAAACGAATTGTGAATCTTTATCCAGTATTGATGGATACTCTTTGTGGTGATATTATAGGAGATGGAAACACTTACCTGTCAAAACAGGTGCGAAATCGTCTAGAAAACTTAAAAAGAGGCGGAGGTATGCCAAAAAATAAAAAGGGACAGTAAAGTGTCAATAGTATTCTTAAGAAATCCAAGTTGCCCAACAAGTATGGCTGTATTAATTGGCAACCACCCCTTATAGAAACGGAGGAAGAACAACAAAAAATTAAAAGATTGCAACTTCTCGAATTTTTTGAAATAGGGCCAAAAAACTTAAAGATTGAAAATGTTGTTAAATTAATATGTGAAACGCTTGCACATTTTAACGAAAAGATATTAACACACCTTTTGATATTTCCGTTTTGAAAGAAAGATGGCCTTGCTTATTTTTAAAGCAAGGCATTTAGGAACATTTTAAATGTTTAACAGCAGTTGATTTTGATGAAAGATTAAAATTTGCATTAACTAACAAAATTAAAAGAATTGTAAATTTCCTGAAAACATCACCCCCTGGAGGCTGTAAAATACATTCTTCAATCATTGAGGAATTGAATGAAAGAGAGGATGTTGCAGCATGTGTAGTTTTTTTATCTGCCTATTTTGGAGAAGACTTCAAAAAATATTTAGGAGTGTTTCGGTAAAGTATTCAGAACTGTTTTGAATTTTTTGTAAAAAAGCAATTTACTACTTAGTGAGTTGTAAGTAAAAATTGTTTATAAAAATGTACATAAAAATTAGTCTGATAAATTAATTTTTGTTTATTGGTTTTAGATTTCCACATCCCAAGATGCAATTGATATCAAAGATTTACCCTACACACCATGTGTATTAATTTGTGGTATGTATTATTCATATTTGATAAGTCTTGAAATGCTTTAACTCAAAAGAGAAAATTTGTTGTTACATTTAGTAACTTCTTCAAATAATGTTACTCTGCTTATATTTTGTTTAACATGAGTTATGTGAATATATAAAATTCTAACAAAATATAAATAAATTATTTTTGTTAAATATATCTTTTCCAATATAATTTGAGTTTTATTCATATAATCCCTTATTTGTCTGATAAATATATAATGTTGGTGTCAATATGCACACTTAATAGAAAGCAATTTAAAAAACTTTAAAAAAAAACTTCCCTAACTTAGCACCATATCTCAAGATTTCAATGGGAAATGCTTAACTTTAAAACTTTAATTTTACTTTTGAGATAACTATTTACAAAATTGACGAAATTGAACCTTGGGGAAGTGTTTTATAAAATAATATTTCATAAATTATCATTATTTTCACTTTCTGTAGAGATTTAATTTTTCTATTTATTAATTGAAAATAATTATAAGATGCAAATACAGTTATTTAAACATGCATTACAAATACATTTATTTTAAATTTATTATTTCTAGGTTGTGTGACGTATTTTCATCAACAAAATACATTATATTGATTGATGGAATAGTAGTAAATGAAGATTTGAATAATTTTATGGACACTTTGTTAATATTTATTTCAATATTTTATGTGTTCAATATCAAATATCCGGAAGAACTATCTGGAACAATGGAATTCATTCAAAGATATGTTTTTATTTAGATATATTTTATTGATATCAGAATAATCTATATTTCATGAAACTGCTTCATATTATACCAAATTATTTTTTAATGGTTTTTAAAAATAAATCTGTTTGTTTTTTAAAAGCACCGATTCTGAAGAAAAATTAACATTTTTAGGAAACCTTAATGATCTTTAATTTTGATTTAGTTATTCAGGTGTCTAATTTCTATTTTTTGTATTTCAGGTGCTTATTCAACATCAACCCTTCTCGAGGAACCAAATACAAAAAATCTGTCAAAGATGGTATTCAAACACGCGTACAATTCAAGTACGCGTATTCTTTTAAATAATTTGTCCAATTTTGAATGGTTATATAATTAAAATGTAGGATAAATAAACAAAAAAAGTTCTTTGCTATTGTTTGTGTGTTGCCAATTATTAAATAGAAACACTTTATTTCCTCAGAATTTTTATTTGCTTTTATTATAATGGAAAAAAGTAAAAAAAAAAATCTAAATAATATCAAACAGTTAACTTTTATTGTCTTTACAGCATAATTGAAATACCATATAGTTAACTAATTGCCCTTTGTACTTTTAGTAAAATGGAATTTTTTGAACGTTTTATTCTATCCATAGTCTATAAAATCGTAGGTAAATCAAAAAATTTGATTTTATGTTTAGTTTTACATCTTTTTTTATTTCTAATGGCGGGCACCCTTGAGCAAGTAAGTACATTAGCCCATTTGCCACAACAAGGACGTAAACTGCTACTCATTTTATCTTTACCCGGTGAGCACCTGGGAACCAAGTCACGGAGGTATGAGTAGAATCGCCCACGCCACACCACCACAAATCCGTTTATAGGGCGGGTCACATTCATCCATCATCTGAGGAAAGGACAAGAAACACAGAGAGAGAGAGTACATCCATGCCCGAGCCGGGATTCGAACCCAGGTCCTCCCCATCCGTAGTCAGTTACGCTAACCACTAGACAGCTTGGGCAGCAGCAGCAATTTTATATCTTATTCAATAGATAACTATTCTTTCTTTATTTCTTAAAAATTAGTTATAAAAAATTCAATCTACATTTAAAATTACGACTTTGGGGTAAAAAGTCTAAATAATAAATCATCGTGTAGGGGTATGGAAAGTTAAATAATTGATAATAAAATGTTCTGAAAAACGATCTTTTTTGCAATGTTACATTTATATTCTTTATGCTTCGTAAATTGAATTAAAAAATTATTTCATACTTCAATCATTAATATTTGTTAAATTACTTAGCACATAATAAAAAAATTGGTTATTGTGTATTAAACTGATTTATTTTCTCAGTTAAAATAAAAATATAACAATGATACTTCTCAATGAATTTCTACTCTACTAGAAATTTAATAAAATTGGTCAAAAAACAGAAAAGGTTTCTTGGTATTTAATTATTAAATATCTTAACATTTGTTAGAATATGAAAGTAACATCTTATATATTTGAATTGGAAATTATTTAAATAACAAACGTAGTGATTAAACATTGTGTATCTGGATTCATTATACATTTATCTTTAAATATCTTATAAGATTGCATATACAAAAAATATTTGTAAAATGAAAGAATATATTTTAAATTGTTTGATTCTGAAAAAATAGTTAAATTAAAAAGGTTTTGAAAATAACTATGTAATAATATATATCTTTCTGTGTGCATCCATAATATATTAAGAGTTTTAAGAGGACATTAATGCACTTATTTAATGATGAATTACATTTTCTTGTCATGAGGAAAATAATCCTCATTTCTTTCAAAAACTATCTTACATAAAATGAGCGCTCCTAAATAAATGTTTCATGCGAACATATTTCATGGAGGGGATAATAAAAATAGAAAACATTTATGAAAACATGATGGTAGCTGTAAATAGCAATAGGTTTTAAAATAGGTTCTGGAAAGCTAGAAAAAAATGCATAATAATAAGTGCTGTAAAAATTACATCAAAAAGTGCTGTAACAATTACAGCAAAAAGTGCTGTAACAATTACAGCAAAAAGTGCTGTAAGATTACAGCTAAATATGCTGAAAACATTTTACGGATATGCTGTACAATTTACAGCAGATTATACTGGCGCCCAAATTGCCAGCACTATTTGCCGTAAAATAACAGTGTTTTTTTTTTAGAGTGCATTTTGAGAATCATGCAATCTTTTGTTATAAATTATGAATCTCTATGCATGTACCGTATATTCAACTTTAGTAAAATACGCTTTATGAAAAAAATTTAAAGTAACAAAACGTAAAATTTTAGCTTATAGAAATTAATTTAAAATTTTAGCTTTAATTTTACTGTGTATTTAATTTCTATTTTTATCATGTTAAAAACATAATTATTCACAAATTAAAAACTGTATAATTAATCTAAAAACGTTCTTTTTCAAAGAAAACTTTCCAGACAATTTTCCTTGAAAAAATCATTTTATTATAACCTAGTTTAAAAAAAATCAAAAAATCAGAATCCAAGCAGATGAATAATCATCACGTAACTCACTAGTAGTTCCGTGTATATATAAAGAAGCAGACAAAAGTTACAACAGACATTTCAACGGGTGTCTCCAGAGCAGCAGCTACGCAATCGTAGGACTAAACTAAGTTCCGATAGATCGTTTCACACAAGAGGTATGTATAAACATTCTTTTTTGATAATAAAATTGTTATCACTGAAATAATTAAAGTGCATTCATTAGAAGTAAAAACATTACGCAAAAAAAAAAAACAATTCCATCTTTAATATATTCAAAACTTTATTTTCTTAATATAAATAAACAAATATATTTTTTTCTAAATTTATGCTAATGTGATTGTTTGATATAATGTTTCTAAAAGTTAAGAAATAAGCTATTAAAATAAATGTGTTTCACTTATTAAGTAGTGAAGTTTATCTAAAAAAAGTAACTTTAAGATTTCAAATAGTATAATTTTTCCAGACTAATGATTTTGATGGTGCTGTCACCGTCATTTCCTTTTTAAATTAAGTCATTCAAGTCACTTTGATAATATTGATGCATTCTTTCAACGTAAATATGAATAAATATATGATAGAAATGCATTTCTTTCGAGTTATTAGTATTTATATATATACGCACTTTAAAAGTCAAAGTGTTTTTATAAGGCCTTGTAATGAGTAGCCAATAATTAAAACTATTATAACATTCATTTTACATTAATTTATGAAGAAAAAATAATTATTTAAATAAAATTTAGAGAAAGCTTTGGGGTAAAATTTAATTTATATTAAGAAAAATTGGATATGTGTTTTACTCATTCCAAATGTAAATGTCAAATTGACATACTGTTTCCAATAAAATTACAGTGTTAATTCTATTATTATAATTTTCTTGCATTCTTTTTTAATTCACTATAAATTCTTATCAATAACAATAGAAATGGAAATGTACAAAATGTTTATAAGTAATATCTAACCAATGAGGTAAAGTCTAAGAGGGTACGAATTTATTATAAAATTTAACAATTAATGATTATGGATGATATTATGTTATATTTTCATTTAAAATTAAAATGTTATGATGAAAATTTTAATGAATGTAAAAGTTAATGAAATATTTATTAGAATTTTTCTCAGCTGCAAAGTAAATACTAAATGCAATATATCATCAAATCAAAGAAAATAAAGTATTTGATTTATTAACAATTAACGTGTTTTTACGAGGAACAGTTGTAGAAAATAATTTGATTTAGCAATTTTTTCTAAGGATTATTCAATAGACATTGATGTCTCGAAATAGAGAGTTCTTTGATCGATTCTTAATCCACCAAACATACTCTGGCTAATAAAGACTTGGCACATAAGTCTTAGATTTTAATGTGTTTTCTTTGGTATAGAATAGAAGTCTGGACAGTAGGGTGCCAGTTCCATTCCTGGTAATGTATTATGTCGCATTATACATTCAGATGCATCTCAGATAATTACCAACGACACGTTATTGTAGCGATTCTGCGATACAATTGTAAATCCAAAATGTTTTCCAGGTTTATATATATAGGACGAAAAGAAACTGAAATTCGAAATATTGTTTTGGTTTTACTGAAAGAAAAAATAGGAGTTTTTAATAGAGTTTAACTATTCCTTGATAAGTTAAAAATTGCACGTGAATATACAATACAGTAATATATTAAATCATAAAAAAATTTTAAATAGTAATTATATAATTCAAAACTTTATATAAAAAATTTACCAAATGCTAATAATTTGTGCAGTGATTTTTCAAGAAACATGCATCTTCTGACTATTAAACTTTTTTGAACACTTATTAAATTCAAAATTTTAACTATATTGAGATTTTACTTTACAATATTCATCGTCTAACATCAAAATACAAATGAATTTTTTATTTTAAAGCCATGTTCTTATTTTTGACACTTCTGGTTGCTGGAATACTTGTGCTTCCTACAAATATGCAAGTTCTGTCACATGAAAAATATTCTGAAACCATTTCCACGGCAGCTTCTTTTGATACAAAAGGTAATTATTTTGTTAGTTTGAAATACTTTAGCAAGTGTCTTTAATTTTAAATATCCAGATTTTTTTGTTTAAATTAAGCCAAGTCTAGAAAACAAGTGAGAATTCATGTTTATTTAGAGTGCAAAAGTGTTCTTATGCTATGGGTTACCTACATCATTCAATTACATGCATATTTTAAAATATGTTATTTGAAATCGAAAAAATATGGCAATAAAATAGCATAGCATAAAATCCATCATATATTATGTTGATCTCTTTTCATGCCCAATAAGATTTTCCTAAAAGATTTAACAAAAACAAATTAAAATTCACACTGAAAGCGATATTTCTACAAATTTACTTTACATTAATTAAATTATTACTCATTAATTGAAATATCATACACAAAGAGACATTTGGAGTGATTTTCATGCGTATATTATCCATATAGGTATTAGGTATATAATTTTAAATCTATTGATAGTCAGCAAAAATGCAAAAATAGATTCATTTGTTCTGTAATTAGTAATTTAAAGTTTCTGCATCAATGTCTGTAATGAAATGCATAAATTTTATTCGAATGTATTAAATAAAAATTTATAATACACGTTATATATTATAAATTTCTAATATTAATATTAATTTAAGTAAAATAATATGGTGACTGTGAATTATACTTATATAATATGGTGAATGTGAATTATATTATGAATTAACTGTGGTAACTGTGAATTATACAACAACAAACAATTTAGTTTCTTGGTTAGAGAATTTACTTTTTAAATCAATCTTGCTCAAAAAATGCAATTTCAAATGTAAATGCAATTTTTGTTTCAGGTGAAAGAGTTTTGGATCCAGAAAGATGTGGACAAGTTTTTCTCCACTGCCTTAAGAACCGAACTGTTGAAGGTTGCCAAGGAAATTCTTCTTGTCAACTAGATTTGTTCAAATGCGCTCTGAAGTGTTTATCTTTCAAAGACATTAACGAAGATAAATTGGAAGGAAAAGAACTGGAATTCTCCACTGATTTTCAGCATCAGAATGTAATTAAGACCTCGAAATCAACTTTAATATTTTCGGAAAGAATGAATGAAAATTATTACTTTCTCCGCGCAAAATTAATCGCAGGTGTTATTGTTTCAATCATTCTGTGCGGTGCACTTTTCGTTGCTTGCTGTATTTACCAGAGGAGGTGTAAGAAAGTTCAAACTGTTACTAAGATTTAACTGGAAAATGTTCTGTTTCTTCTCCATTATTATGATAATATGTTCCAGTTATTTATTTATTTAATAAACAATTTAGTTACATCATTATAGTTTAGAAATTAATCAAGCGAAGTTAACAAATACATATGTTGTCTTAGATCTGATTTTAAGCAAAAGTATTAATAGAAAATCTTAAGCTTTTCATTTGTCATGAAATTGCATTTTTTTACATGAATGCATTTTTCAAACATGCATGTGGTCTAGAAAACGAATTGACATTCACACTAATCTCTGTTTTAAACTGTGAAATTCAATTAAAAGAAAGAAAAACATTGTTCTGAGATAAGAAATTTTAAAATCAAATATAACATTACATTTTTAAAATTTAAAATCAATATGTTTATGAAAATTACAGAAATGAGTTTAGTGTAAGAGAAAATATTATTAATATAACAACATTAAAGATGCGTAAAATACATGTTATGTCATTTCATCCAGTAAACTTAAAGGAATGACACTTGTTATTTAAGATCAAATCTAACTACTTAGTTCTTATTCTTAACATAAAGTTTTATATTAATTAATATTGTAAATAATCAACTTACAAAATTCAGACATTGTAACTGAATAAAAAAATGAGAAACTATTTATTTAAAAAAAGAAGGCATTGCTTTACGAGATATTTTCTTAAACTGAATGAGAAATTAACTATGTAATTCTCACATTACTTGAGAAGTAAAACAGAATCTGCTAAATTTTGTGCTTTGGATTCTAACCAGTCACAAAACATGAAATTCAGTATGTTAGTGGAAAGGATTACATAGCGGATTATTTTATTTTTCAAGATTAATAATAAGAGAAATATTTTTATATACTGTACTATTGTATTGTTATGAGTTATCATAAAAATGTAAGCATCCTTTAAAATTTTATATGTATCTACCATCAATTCAAATGATTAAAATGATAAAAAACGTTATGACTACAGAAAGTATTTCTTATTTTCAATTTAACAGCTTTATATATTATAGAGATTTTCAAATTAATGTGTATATATTTTTGTATACCACTGTTTTCAGGTAAAATGCATATAATAATAATGAATTAATGTAGTAAAAGGTGTTATTATGTATTAAGACTTGTGATGACATTTTCATCATAAAACATAAAATAATTCATACAACAATGTAATGTATTTAAAATTGAATATTTTTAAGAGTATAATGTAAATTAATCATTATTTTAATTAATGAAAATTTGAAGATGAAAACCTTTTAAAATACCAGGTAAAAGCAACTAAAGTAATATTCTAAGAAAAAAGTTTTAATTTTACAGCAAAATGAGAAAATATTTTTACTTAAAATAACTCTTGAAAACATTGTACTTTCTAAAATAGATGAGAAATCTAAGTAAACTATAACCAAAACAGCATAAATTTCAATACAAAAAACATGTTTTGACATGATGAAGAAGTAATCAGATGTATTTGAAATTTTATTCACTAAAAAATATTTATTGCTTTAATTTACTACATAATAGTGTATTTTCAACCATACTACAGTGAACTGATATCTAATTGGTATCAATATCATTATCGCAGTTGATTCAACTTGCAAAAGATTTAGATCATTGGCTTCTATACCAAATATACTTAAATTTCATAAATTGCTTAATTTGAGGGCTTGCTTTTGACTTTACTAGATTAACAATATCATTGAAAATAAATTTCTTGGAATCTGCCGTAGATTAAGTGACATTGTAGTTAGAGACGAACATCTCTTATGACAGGAAATAAAGACTAGCTATCTAGCTTCTTGCTATTAAATGAAAAAATTTTCAACTGAAAAAAAATTTGCTTAAAAAAAATTACAGAACAAAGGCTAAGATTGTAGCGCATTCTGTAAGTGTTACGTATGTATGAGATTGAAGCAGACACAAGATTACAACACAAGTTATTTTGCTGCTGATTTGGACTGATGGATGTTCCCGCTTTCGACGAGAAACGTGTTAAAAGGCATTATACATTTTGATATCATTACTAGAAAAACACTGTTTTTTTAGTAATGATACTGTTGAAAGTATCATTACTAAAAAAACAGTGTTTTTCTGTATTGTTGAAAGTATCGTGTTGGAAAGAGGAAGGTTTTCATTTTATTTATTAGATTCTATTAGTTGTATATTTACGAATACCGACAGATATGACATTCTCTCATTTATGCTACACATTTTTTCTGGAGTATGGGATCTTTTAAAAGAATGAGTTAACACTTGCCCTACGTTTAGAGTTGTCCTAGAAAATTCACATCCCAGAAGTAGACTTTCAAGTACTGTTCCAACTCTTGAACTCACTAAATTTGAACTTAATCATCTTTAAGATCTTAATCACCATATTTATATTATAAATATTCACCATCCTATTGCTGCTGTGTAATCTGCATGGCTTCAAATATATGTGTAATTAATTTCATGTATTATATTGACTCTCTTTCATGCTAAGAATTATCTGGGTAGCAAAGGTTGCTTAGTGTAAATACCAACAGGTGACTGTAATACATTGACTTGACCTGTTTACCTTCTTCACATCCATGCTTGAAGATAAAATTTATATACAACTTTAACTATGTTTATACATTAAATAATTTAAATTCTATGTAATCCATGTAAAATACTAATTATAATTGATTTCAAATTTCATCAAAGGCAATAAAAGAATTTGTAGAAATTAATTTAAAGTTTGTATGCATTTAAATGTAAAAAAAATGCTACTCAGTTTGGGATCTTTAAGCCCTTATATATCTTTTAAAAATGAAATATGTTAATACTTTGAGTTTCTATTTTTAAATTATTTGATGCAGTTCAGATATGAATAAAATTTCAAGTATCAACAAGTTTTAAAGCTAATTATTTACCTGCTAATTGCTTTCATTACCTTTGAAAATAATTAAGTACTTGCAATCGCAAAAATGATTATTAAATATACTCACTTCACTATATTTTATTTAAAAAATTTTACTTTTGTGGTTTAGTGAATTTATAATTTATCTTGCCTTTTCACATCTTACTTTGTTTAGATTTTGCTAAAAATGTGTACCTGGATTTCGAGGGTTTTCTCTAGTTATGAACTTCAAAAAATAAATGTTAAATTAATACGATGAAACAGAATATTCATTATATATTTTTTGCATGCGGCATAAATACAGAATTAAACAAAAAAATTACTTAAAAATCAGTACTAATTGAAGTTTTAGTTTGAGCTTAAAATTCTACAGTTTAATACATAAAAGTGTAAATATTGCAAAGCATTTTTCAAATTCAAAAGTAATTACGAACCGAAGAGACAAACACTAAATTTAATGAAATGATAACAGTAGAACTTGCAATGGTTAATTTTTATATATGAAATACTAAAATAAATAAAAAAAAGTTACTCCTCACTGAAATTTTAATTTAAGCGTGAAAACATGAAGTTCAACAGGGAAATGCACTAAAGTATACACATTACAAAATAATTTGAATAATAGTCTTTTATAATGATGCTTTGCATCTCGATAGGTAGCATTATGCACAGATTAAATAAAAAAAAATCGAATGAGGAATATGTATGGCTTGAATGCTCTCTCTTCAAACTTAAGTATTAAAAACTGAAGTCTATTATTTTCATCTACGTTCCAATGTATTGGCAAGCGGTTTTCTTGAGAGTTGTCATCATGGAAATTTAATAGAAATACATCACATTGATTAGGTATGATGGTACTGAATTGATATGAAAACAGCACTGAATATGAATGTACTTGTTAGGAATAAACTTAATATGAATACCATCTGAGATGTTCATCACACAAAGATTATGATCAGCTGATTTGAGAATGGAACAGAAAATGTGCTAGCATAAAAGGGAAAATTTAATTTCTTAGGTACAGCTGGAAGAAATTGGGTACTACTTAACCAACTAACTAGAAATTTCTCTAAAAGAGTTACTTTTCGTATTATGTATAATTAATGGTACTTGAAATGTTAAATCTGAAATGTTTGTGGATTGATATTTTCAAATTTTTAAATTGACTGAAGGAAAATAAGTAGCTAAGTTTTCAATATATTGCATATAACGTAGAATTTTTTATGATGTATTTTGGGAGTCTCTATATGCCTGAAGTTCTATGATGCATCAGTATATTAATTAAATGTTATTAGTATGACACCAAATACGATATCTAAATATCTGGAGTAAAATATGGAATTCCGAAGTTGTAGAATTAATTTTTTACGACACAATATTAAAACAATGGAAATATATTCTTTAGCAACTGAATTGTGAGAGAATACATTACTAGATAGCATGAATGATTTACCACCAATGTGGTGCTTAAGACAGACAGTAAGGTGTGAAAGTTAGACTGTTAACTAGAACTTTTGATTTGCCAGCGGTAGAGACTCGGAGACAGGATGGAATAGTCGTGTCGTAGAGAAAAAAAGGGTTGGTTGGTTTGTTTTGATTAGCAGGGGTAGCGGAAATTCCACTTCCGGTTGATGTAAAATATACCAATTGAAAAATATAGAAAAACGTCTAAATTAATTTTTGTATGTTAATGTGTAATAAATATGTTGTGTACAATGAATATGTTATTCAACTATCCTAGCCCTTTCGCGACGGGAAGCACTAACGCGCACTTATAGCTGAGGCCGGCAGTTTCTTTTGCGAGTGTCTGTCCAGGGCCGGTGGCTTTTTGCTGTTAAGCTTAAATCCATGAATTTACTGAAGTATCAACGCATTGTTTAATAATGTTCTGTATAGAATTTAAAAGGCATATTCTTTTTTATACATATTTATACATATTTTAGTTACTTAAGTCACTTCTTGTTTAAATATATATTTTACACATTTCATTTTCATTACTAATTTTAATGACTTTTAGCGTTATATACCTGAAAACTAAATGTTGCTTACTGAAATAATAACGCAAAACGAAATAACCAACGCTCAAGCGAAAATAAAACTTCTTATTTACTATAAAGAAATACCACGTGGAATTTAAAGAGCAGTCATAAAGCATTCCATTCGGAAGCATTTATTTTCCCCAATGTTTATATAATCGAAAACCCACGTGTATGTGATTCACGCTTCTCTCATTTCGAGTAACAGGTCAAATCTACATGTATATGAAACTAAATGGACATACAATGCCAACTTGTGTTAAAAATTATAGTTTTTAAAACGTTCTAGGACACTTGCAAAAATGTGTGATGGATGGATGTGAATAAGAAAAGGCTATGTCACGTCTGTGTGTCGTCGGGAAAATGAGTGTGTTGCTTGCTGGCACGTATACATGACATTAGGCGTGAAAGGGCTAGAGATGACCGAATCGTGAGAACATCACAGTGGTCAGACTCTCCGGGATGAGTTAAATTATAACAAAATTATATTATTATATGATAATTATGGAAAGAGGTCAACAAAACAGTGAGTCTGTATATTTTGTTGGTTTCTCATTTCAATAAGAGCTAATGTTTGTTTTAATTTATACATGTATTAAGAGAACTTTCGCATTAGAATTTTGTTGAGTTTCTTTTTAGGTTTTGTTTAAAAAGTAAATGTAATAATTTTTATAATAAATAATGTAAAGTTTACGAAAATTTGAAATATCAAAATAAAAATAAATAAATATGTATCATGATTAATATAATTGAGAAATTATTTAAGGTTTAATATCAACTTCGAAATATTATTGATTATTTGATGTTTGCTCATTAATATCCAGAATAGTTTCATTTTTCTAATTGATGATTTTTATATTTTAGTAAGAAAAATTATATTTTTGGAATTAGTTTCTTAACACAAATTTATGTTGAAGTGTAATTTTGCTAGTAAGCGCACATTTCTTAATTTATGTGTATTAATTTAAAATCTACTATATTATTGAATAGTAAATTGATGAAAATCTTTTTGGTTTATTGTGGTGTAACATGATATAAATATTTTTACTTACATAGAGTTTTCATAATTATTCTGATATGATGCTTATTACTTATCAGATATAAAATTATTGAATAAAAAACTGTTTCAAGAAAGTTTAAATGTTTTTTAATTATTTATTGTTTTATATTATGAAATAACGGGTTCAAATTGGTCAATGTGTTGTAATTAATATTAATTATTTAGTATAATTGAGTTTAATATTTCTGTAAAAAACTAAATTTAAATTTTTTGATTTTGATTCAAAAACAAAAGTGTGAAATATTTCAAGAAGTGAAATTTCGGAATTATTTTATGTTTTAAAAGTGCTTCCAATGGTGAATAATATACATATGCACACACACACACATATAAAATATATATATATATATATATATACTACTCAAAACAATTAAAGGATATTGCGGTTTTAGGTGGATCTTGTGGCTGGGAAACTTTTTAGTTGATTGATACTTGGTCGACAGACGTAGTAGATTATTTGAGAATAAATTACACATGTTTGACAGAAAAAATGCATTTTATTGAGCATTTGTGTACAAAAGGAAAAAAACACAATTTGTGCATATGAGAAAAAAAGAATAAGACAAGGTGTTGTTTTGAAAGGAAGTCATTTTCAATAGGGGGTATGGTTTCTACTGACGACCAGCAACGTTGAACACCTTTGAGGCATGGAGTCAATGAGGCTATTAATCACGAGTTAGGGTATTCTGTCCTACTCCTCCAGAAGAGCTCTTTACAGTTCTTGGAGAGTTTGTGGGGGTGTTTAGTGGCTAGCAACTCGTCTTTCTAAAGATCCCAAACGTGTTCTATTTGATTCATGTCTGAAGAACACGCTGGCTATTCCATTCATACGATTCCTTCCTTGAAAAGAAAATCCTCCACCAGGTAAGCACGATGTGGCCTGCAGTTATCGTCCATTAAAATGAAGTCATCTCCAAATTGCTGCAGCGAAAGGGATTACAATAGGTCTGAGGATCTCATCCCTATATCTGCGACCAGTCAGAGGTCTATCTCAAATGATATAGAGCTCTGATCCTCTACCAGAGATCTGTGCGCCCGTCAATGGAGATGCCACCATACACCACCACTCCTCCACCACCAAATCTGACACTTTCGTGCACGAAAGTAGGATTATTCCTACTACCACGGTCCCTCCAGATGAAAATACGCTTATTATCAGGATAAACAGAAAAAGGGACTCGTCAGAAAAAAGAACATTGCTCCATTAATTTCTCCTCCAGTTCACATGATCTGTTGCCCACTCCCTGCTGTCGCTACGATGCCTTGGTGTTAGTTTAACGCATACCATCGGTCGGCGAGCATACAGACCTTCACCATGGAGCCGGTTTCGAACAGTCTGAGTTCAAGCCGTTGTGCCAGTAGCCGAGCGAAGGTGTTGTTGAAGAAGAGTAGCGTTTATATTTCGGTGTCTCCGAACCGTTAACACTGAATAACGATCTTCTTAGGCGTTGTTGCCCGTCTTCGACCTTGCCCTGGTCTTTGGCCTGCACTTCCAGTCTCCAAAAATGGTTCCAGATCCTGGAAATCACTTTGTGACACTCCAATGCCTTGCGCTACTTCGGCTTCAGTTTGGCGCCTTTCTAACCTACCAACAACTCCTAAAGCTTCTGACTCGGTTAAGTGATTTCGCTGAGACATCGTACTCATCGAAAGAAACCAGTCACTGAATGATGATCATCCTTGTCTTCATTGTCTTTTATTCAGTTGAAAGTCAAATTTCATTCATTGCCACTGAACGACGTTTTTGACGTCGAACTCAAAATTAGCATACTCCACAGTTGGAAAATCAGAAAATTTTGCATTTGTGATTCTCTTCTTCCTTTTTCAGCAAAAAAAAAAAAAAATCGCTTATATCTTTATTTTATGTAAAACTTACAATATCCTGTAATTGTTTTGAGCAGTGTATGTATATATATATATATATTGTTGTTTCGGCAATTCTGAATAGTATTATTTTAATGTAAAATGTATAATATGCCAAAAAGAGTGATACACATAAAAGCATATTACTAAAAATTATTATAATGTTCTATTTTGTTGTTAAGTTGTTATGGCTTAGTACTTAATAATCTTCTTTGATGCTGATTTATTTGATTTTTATCTTTTAAACTGGGATAATTGTTGTTCGTAAATGTATATTCTTTTAGCTTATGAATGTGCATTATATAATTGAAATTTGGCAATGTGTTGAAGTGAAAATTGAAACTATAAATTTTTCAGTATAGATTACTTATTTGAGTAAATTGCTTTATGGTTTTATTTGTAGTGCAGTAAAAAAACGAAAGTGTTTTTATTGGTTCAAAAAATTAAAAGTGATTTATTTGATTTTAAATGTTTTTCATTTTAATGTATGATAATTTAAGATTCGGTAGAGTTTGTGATAATATTAAATTATTAAAATGACTTTTCCATTGTTGGGCAAGGCTCGAAATTAGGATGTGTTGATATTGGCAAGTGAGTTAGGGGAACAGATCCCTCCCGAAGCAAAAATAATAGATTTAAAAAATTTGATTACACAATCTAAATAATATGAAAAGTCATTTGTTCATGAATTAATAAATACTGTAATTTCCTATCAGGTAGACAAAGAGAAAGAGAAAGCCAAAGCTGCTTTAAGGCAATAAGAACGCGTAAAAAAGCAATTTGAATTAGAGCTAGGAAAGAAGCAAGGTGAGATAGAATAGAAATAAGAAGAACGTGAGCAGGAAATTAAAATATGTCAATTAGAATTGAAAGAAAAGGAAGATAGCTATTCGGAAATCACTGTCGAATATGGATGGAATCGACGTATAGGAATGGAACCTAGGAAAGAAACACTTTTCTAGGTAATTTAAATAGAATAAAAGATGTAATTTTAGAGCCTCCAAGAAAAGCAGAAGAATGGCCCTTCATTTTCCATCATGCAGAAAGGATGTTGAAGCTTTATGAAGTCGAAAACTATGAAGGGAAGATTATTTTACAGATTTTAAAGGATCGTGCCAAAAGAATAAATGATATACTATCTGAAGAAGATTTTGATGAGTATAATATATAAAATCAAAAAGTTTCATTTTAAGAGAAAATAGAATAACTCCCTTGCAACACAAGAAGAATTTTGATTCTTGTTTTAAATTACACAATGAAAGTTATGATCAGTATGCTTCCAGTGTAGAAGCTGCATTAGAACTGTATTTAAAATCAAAAGACGTAGAAACATTTACAAGACTTAAAAACTTTATTATACAGATAAAATAAAAGAGACTTTCTCTACTCATATAAAGTCCCAACTATATTTGAAAGAGACTGAAAATTGGCTTCCAGTTCCTCAACTAGTGAGAAAAATTAATATTTTTTTAGTTTCTATACCGAAACATTTCGCAAATAATTTTCTCAATTTTATCAAATTTATTCCTGGCTCACTTGGAACAAAACAGAACGAAATTGTAAGGATACTTTTACCAGCTGAAGCCAGAAGTAAAAGTTTTAGCCAAAAGAAAGAATATTATACTTATGAAAAGAACCCAAAATCCCTCAAAATCGTTTCAAAAGTAATATGTTAATCATGTCCCAGATAAAAATTTATTAAAGTGTTACAAATGTCAAGAATAAAGTCATTTCAAGAAATTTTACCCACAAGTGAATACAGTATTTCAAGTTTCAAATAAGAGTGAAACTGAAGAAGTAAACAAGAGTACTAAATGAAATTTGAATTAAAATAGATATTTCAAGTTTTAGTTAGGAAATTCCAATCAGTGAAAAGGATAGTGAGCTTCTTCGAGTTGATTTAAATATAGAAGATTATACATTTCAAGGGATCAATGATAGTGGGGTTTTAATTACAGTATTACAGAAGTCAGTGGTGCCGGAAGAAATCTTACAGGCAAGTGGAAAAATTTACTTAAGGCCTAAAATTGGATCTCCATTTGAAGGAAAGCTTGTTTCTGTTAGTAAACTTCCCACATTCTATTTTGGATTGGTAATCCGATAATGATAAATCAGTTTGCATAAGTTCGGGTGAAATAATTATGAACAAAATTACAGACGCTAATTTTAATTTATTTTTTAAAGCATCACAACACAAAACAAGCATTTGAAATCAATCACATATGGCTTGAGAAGCCGATAGATATATTTTTGAGACTGGCGTCTCTTACGCACATAATTAACTAATGAAGCTGGCTAAAGTAGCCCAAACAATTAACTATTTGTAAATGATAAGACTGACGTCTCCAATAATAAATCCCTTATATAAGATGGCTTAAGAAGCCTAAATAATTATTAGATTATTCTAAGACTGACATCTTCAAATCATAACGATCCTAATAACTTAGGACCCCAAAACAGAAGTCGAGGTTACAGAGACTTGTACTCTCTGTTCCATACATGCTGCCAGCCCTCCTCTGTGTACTATCCCCATAACCTTTTCCTTGAGTCTCGAAGAGGAGTGGAGGAAGGTGCGGCAGGATTTTGTCTCAAAGTGCTTTCGATTCTCATATTGTTCCACTTAATCTTCGGTCTGCAAATAATGATACCAGGCCGTGTATCATGGTTCATGCTGCAGTTGGGGAAGATGAACAAGCTTTAATCACTCCCCTAGAATTTTCGATTTGTTGAAGGAACAAAGAAGAAAATAGCTCGGAGAAGAAATCAAAAACATCCACCGGAAACAAATAGGAAAGTTTCGAAGAATATTTTCAATATTCAGGGAAAGAAAACAGAAGATCATATAGAAGCAAATGAAGAAACACTTAACTTAGAAAATACCCAAGTAGAGTGGTTTCAACTAATCTAGTGAAAAGTAACTTGTTAAATGAAGAAATAATCGCTGTTGCAAATGAAGAAAATAATTGACCAATTTCTCAAGCAAATACATTGTTAGAAAGTGAAAGGGAGTGTGCCTTGCCGTCAAGCTGCGCTGCTTTTCACTTCATGTTATCCAGGTTTTTTTTTCCCCTAGGGTAGTAGAAAAGTAGAAATGCTGTAATGAAGTAATGCTTTTGTGCTTGTCTCTGGAATCATTTGATTTTTCCTTCCTGAATTTTGTTTTGGAAAATATTTTTATTAATACATCAAAATAACTCCAGCATTTGTCCGATGCGAAACCCGTAAATTAAAGTTTTGAGAGTATTTTGTTAAAAATAATTAATTTTGATTCCAAAACGAAACATAATTGTATCCTCAGCGGGATGTGTCGTTGTGCAAACGACATAAAAGGAGCTGGAGAGGAAACGCATGTTTTATTGTACAGTGAATTCCATAACAATTCCTCTCGACAGAAGTGTTTGAAAGATAAAAGAAAGGAAATGCATAAAAATTGTAA
>JAPDSC010033274.1:742259-752789 GCA_026290005.1 Latrodectus geometricus
TTTTTTTTTTTTTTTTTTTTTTTTTTTTTTTTTTTATGCATTGCGTTATAAGTAATTTCAATATCCATTGTATTAAAATATAAGTTCCTTTATTCCTTTCATTCAAGTAAAAAGCTTAAAACTAGAATTTTCCTTTCTGTGGCTAGATATGAAACTTTTTACTCAATGAATATTGTGGGTTCAATCTTGAGTTGAACTGAAAAATTGTTTGTGAAATTGTTTTAGTCGTACAATAAATTGTAAAATTTTGATCAGTTTTCAAAGAATGAAGGCTTGAAAATCGTTTTTTCAAAGAGTAAGTTGTAAATGTAATCATATTAGTCTCAGAAAATATTTCTATAAAATTCTTATCTGGAAAGAAGATATTAGGGTAATAATAAATATAAAAATTCTTATCCTTAGTGTTTTAAACTTTGTGTGTAAGAATGATTAATAAATTATCTTAAAGAAAAACCAAAACCGTGTTTATTTAAATTTTACGCAGAGATTAAAACTGCCTCGTAAATAGACTCACAAATATAAAGCAATTTTAAATATGCACCGCATATCACTTTTTGGTTGGAAATACTTTCATTTTTAAGTAATAATAAATTTATTTATTCTTTTCTGCTTGCATGTTCTTGTTATGAAATGAAAAAGTTGGTGTTCGTCCTGGAATATGTCCATAAACTACTATCATCGTTTAAATCTTATAAGGAAGAAACCAAGAAAGTTGTCTCTCATCTATACCGACATACGTATAAGCAGGGAAAAGAAAGATATTTAATCTTCATTAGTAAAGGGAGAGATCAAATTGGGTATATTACACCTCGAAAAGCAAGTTTCTAACACTACATCATATTTATTTCTTTGTGAACAAATTGTTTGGTCACTTCATCTTAAAAGTCAGAATAGGAAAAAGTTCTCATATTACAATGAGAGTGTTGTTTCTTAGTGAAAATGTTTCGAAGAAAAAAGGAAACAAATTCTCAAATTCAGAAATACTTTAATATCTGTAATTATAAATTACTCCATCAGTTAAACGCAAAATTCAACATTTTTTTTTTTTTTTTTTTTTTTTTTTTTTTTTTTTTTTTTACTAAAATAACGAATACATAATTTGGAACAAAGTTCAACTTCTTTCTTTTTACAATAATTAATATAATTTTTTTACTTATATTGCATATGATAAATACAAATGTAAACGAAGAATGACTGATTTCGTATTTAAGCATTTGAATTGAGACTTTTCTAACACCTATTTTTCATTTTAAAATTATTTTAATCTTTTAATATATTTCATTAACAGTTCCATACTTTAATCAATAAAATATCAATATAAAAAGCAGCATTTTTGATCAGGATTGGACCAAATATAGACATGTTGATATGGATAAAGATTGTTAAAAATGTAAGGACACTAATGTTCTTTTTCAGGTTATTATGAAAATTGGAAGGAGTTAATCAACGCAGGACTCAGCCAACTAATTTATTCATAGTTAAAAATTGCAAAATGCTTTAACTCATACTTCAGAGTTACAGCCTTTTGCTGTGGTGTATGCAGTATAAGTGAGAACCTCAAACACACTCTCATATTTTACCCTAAAAAAGAGTCTATACTTTTTTTGTTCTTTATTTTTCAATTTTTGTACTTTATTAACATTTTTTATTAAGCCTTCCATAAATTTAAAAATGATAGGTGTTTCTTCTGTTTTAGCTTTACTCCAATTAAAATCAAATGATACCGAGGAATCCGCATTATTATTATCAACACAAAAACTAATATCCTTGAATTCAGATTCATCACAACAATTCGAATCACAATTTGCAAAGTTTTTTCTTCTAATTCATCCAATAACTTTTTAATTTCTTCATCAGTCAAACCCTTACGAGGTGAAGCCATCGAAAATATTTTTTCAACTGACAAAAAAAGCAACTGTTTACAATGAAAAAATTAGCTAAAATGAGGATGAATATGCTTTTCTTTTAAAAAAAGAGCCAATAAATCCGTTTTTTGCCAAAATTCTCCGCTCGGACAAGTCCCCAGTTTTTACGACTTTCAGGCACAAAAGAGTAGCAATAAAATCTCCCTCAACTGCCTCGAGAAATTTGAGTCGGAAAAAGTTGCGCGCTTGAAAGGGAGAAAAAAATTTATGGTACAACTGTTGTACCATAGCCGTCCTGAGAGACACTCTTTTTCGTGGTACCACCGGGACGAAAAGGTTAAAAAAGGCATGACATTTAAGTAAAAATTGCCATTTATAAAATCAATTAATTACATTGCTCTGGTTGTAAAAATAATCATTATGATATGGTGTGTAATTAACAAGAAAAATTTAAGAAACTAAAATACATTCAAAAAGAAAATGTCTTTAACTCGGACAGAGACAGAACAGTTTTTTTACAGACCCTCTCCATTCGTAATAAGTTTCAAGGTCTCGAGAAAACTATTCGCGCAGTAATATGCGCAGAGAGTTAGAGTAGCTACGTAAGCGAACGGTTGATTGACCTGGTTTGGGTTATTCCCATTTAGAAACAAAAGGGTGATCAATGCGCTTTTTGGGAAATGAAGCTAAACCAAAACAACATCGAGTGTTTTCTGCGTAACATTTATTTGCTCGTTTGAAGCTCTTTCTGAAAACCAGATTTGTGGATTTATTTCTACGATTGAGAATAAGGAAAATTTTGAATGAATTAATAGAAAATAAAATAGATTTTACTAATTCTTTTCGAAGGGAAACAGAAATTAATCTCTTAATTAGTGCAGATGTTATAGAAAAATTATTAACAGGCAATTCTTTTTAATTAAAATCTGGCTTAACAATCACTGAAATGAAACTCGGGAATACTGTATTTGGAAAAAATAATTTAAATGAGGTACATAATAATTTGAAAATATTGTCAGTGCATTCTATGAAAATACCTACAAGTAAATTATGGAAATTTGAACTTCTTGGAATTTCTGATCCAACCCCAGCTGACAAAGAAAAGATAATTTTAATTTAGAAGATTTCAATCTTAAAATGAGACGGAATTCTTCCTGATGGAAGATATCAAGTAGAACTCCCGTGGAAAAATAATAATTTGAATTTATCGGATAATAAAGAACTAGTTTGGAAAAGACACAGGAGAAACTATAAAGAGATTAGGGTACAGCGAATTTTTCGCTTGATTATCAGAGTGTTTTTCAGGGTTGGGAAAAAATAAAAATTATTCAACGAGTGCCAGATTTTTATGTAAATAATAAATGTCATTATTTACCTCCCAGATCAGTAATTAAATTAGAAAGCCAAACTACGAAATTCCGCCCAATATTTTATGCTTCTGCCCCTGAGAAAGGGAAGATTTTTTTGAATGAATGTTTGTATAAAGGAATTAATCTTATAGAATTCATACCCGTTATTCTTGATAGATTTAGAATATATTCCATTGGTATCAGTGATTATATTAAAAAAGCCTTTTAATGTTGTCTATAGCTCCCCAAAATAGAGATTTTCTTCGATTTTTTTCTCATCTAATGAAAGACAGCTAGTTTATAGACACTGTAAGGCCGTTTTTGTAATTTCATCTAACCTTTTCCTTCAATGCTTCTACAATGCATTTATTGGAAAGTTGTAAACCTGAACAATATTATGTAACTCAGAAACTGAAGACTTCCTTTTATGTTGACAATTGCGTGTCAAGTGTATTTTATTAAATGAGAGCAAGAGCAATTAATGAAACATGCTTAAGTAATGATAATGAATGGATGTTTTAATTTAAGCAATTTTGAAAGTAATGTGGCTGGTGTAAACGTTGATAAACATTCAGGAGATACTTCTTACTTTAGGAGTAATACAGAATTTATATGAAGATACATTGAAATGTTGCTATTTGAATGTCTATACTTGTGATACTAAAAATACAAAAAGAGTAATTTTATCAATTATACAAAGAATTTTCGATCGGTTTGAATTATTAACATCTGCTACATTGTTTCCTAAAATGTTATAGCAAAATTTATGTAAAATAAAAATTTCCTAGGATGATGAATTGTCTCAAAATCAAATAAAATTTTAAAATGGTTTAAATTAATTTTTTATTTATCTATTTTAAAAGATGTATCTTTGTCTTGATATATGGCTATTAATTCAACACCTGAATTACATGTTTTTGAAGATGCAGCAAGTTGGCACACATAGCATGCGTCTTTGTTCTGTCGATATTGGATTCTGAAGTTAAAGTAATTCTCGTATGAGCAAAATCTTGAGTAGCACTCTTGAAGCTTTTAAGTATTCCTCAGTTAGAATTGATGGCTTGCTGCATACGTTCTAGTCTTGCGAATTCTATTATTAATGACTCTTGATTTACCAGATATAAAAATAACCTTTTGGTCTGATCCTACTACAGCTCATTGGTGTATAAAAGAGCAAGGAAATTGGTCTGTTTTTCTTCAAAATCGTGATAAAGAGGTTTGTGAATTGTCAAAAGGACAGTTACGGAAACATATTCCAGAAAATATGAATATTGCTTATGTATTATCGTGGGGTTGTTCTACGAAACAAATGATTTTTTTTAAACTGTGGGAATGCCCTTTGTGAAAATCCTGAGAACTGGCCTGTTGGAGAAATTCTTTGCTAAATTGAACAAATAGATTTGAAAATAAAAAAAATTAACGTAATGAATATTGATATGTCATAATACAAACCCTTTGGCGTTTAGATAATATATCCGATAATAATAAATTGATTAGAATATTTTATGTCTATTGAGGTTTGTAATAACAAAAGAGATAATTCCAAGGAAAAATTAATTTGTCTTGTTCAATAATATTATTTAGCTAATAAAAAATCTTCAAATTTTATTGAAACTGTTATAGACGATAAGGGTATTTTAACAATTAGAACAAGATTAGTTTAAAGGGATGATGTAAAATCTTTCCTGTACCCTGCATTATTAACAGACAAATGTAAATTTACTTGACTGCTGATCAGAAATGTTCATGTAAATAATAGCCATGAGGGTATTCAAATGATGCAATGCCTATGAAAGGAAAACTATTGGGTCATTAGAGCTAGAAAAGAAATGAAAAATGTTTTATATAACTGTGTTGTTTGTAAAAGGTTTAAAATGAAAGCCATGTCAAGCGAACCAACCGACATTTTAATGGATTGTAGGCCATTTGAAATTGTTGGTATTGATTTAGCTGGGCCTCTATTTTTGAATATGAAAGGAAATTTTGGGATATCCCTGTTTACTTGTGCCGTATACCATGCTATTCATCTCGAATTTGTTAGTTCCCTCTCGTCTGATGAATTGTAATTAGCATTTAGACGTTCATCGCTAGACATGGCCGGCCACGAATAATTCATTGTGAATATGAAATTAATTTTTGTGGCGCTTTCAATGATCTCTCAAAATTATATTGGAACAAAATATTAAATTAAACAAATTCTTATAAAATACTTTGGAAATTTATTCCTCTCACCGCAGCTTGGTGGGAGACTGGTGGGAAAGGTTGGTTTGTATTGTGAAGGAACTGTTAAAACGCACTTTGGTAAAATCAGTGTTTAATTGTGAAGAATTGTATACTATGATTTGTCACTGTTAATCTATAATTAATTGTAGACCACTGACTTTTGTATCTGAAAATCCACGGGAAGTGGTTCTTTTGACACCTTTGTTTCTTATCGAGAATTGGAAGTCCGAAGCTGAAGATATTGACCAAGTAAATAGATAGAGTTTCGTTAAATGTAAAAAGTACAGAAATAAACTCTTCAGTGAATTGTGGCAACATTTTATAAAAGAGTATTTAAGTCAACTGGTTCAAAAACAGAATGAAAAGAGATTTCACTTTCCTAAAATAGGAGAAACTGTATTAATAGGAGATAACAAAAAACGTTTGTTTTGACTATTAGAAAAAAATTGTAGAACTAATTCCCGGTCGCGATGATAAGATTCGTACCGTAAGATTAAAAACCCAACATGGAACAGTTTTGTGACCGATATAACGTATGTTCTCATTGGAGAAACAGGCAAATGAAGATATACTAATGCAGATAGGAAACAGATTGATCAGGAACTTATTTCTGTTGGTGTCATTTCTTTTAGAGATCAACTGAGATTTTATAAAATTATATTGCAAAAATAAACTTCGTCTGGTAGATGTCTGAAAACACCAAATAGACTTGATCTATTCAATTGCATATGTTATGTGAGATTGAGATCAGTCAGAGCCTCACACACAAGGGAGATGGGAGGATGTTATTACGTGAAAATCCCTGTGCTGGCAGCTAAGTGGCGCTGTTTGTCACTTCATGTTATCCGTTATTATTATTATTTTTCATATTTTATGCATTAATACTTAATGCTCATTTTTATTTGCCAATGCGAATATATATTTTGCCAGTAAGAAAAATATTTCGTACAGTTGTTGTATTATCTAGAGTATTTTTGTTAGCAGATGAATAGTAATTTAGAAGTTTAGATATTTCATCTGCAATCACTAATAACTACATTAAAAATATTTTGAATTAACTTTAAAAATATATACAAATAACATGCTAAAATTAAAAATGCATAAATTCAAATTATATATTTCATAAATAATATCAGGATGAGCTGGTAAATGGAATGGTTAGCTCTCTTGCTTTTTTAACGGTTTGTGGATTCAAATCCCACCTTGCGCTTGGATATGTGTAGCTATTTGGAATCTACTTTAAGCTCTAAGTTTTAGTCTAATTATCCCTCATGTGCGAAAAATGGCTGTAGAGCAGCAAACAAGCCAAGCTAACCATAAATAATACTTTTTATTTTATGATAAATTTTAAGGTTAAAATTTATGATGTAAGTATTTTGCATTTGAACTGGAATTGCAATTATAGAAGCCTTCATACATAAGAATTCAGAGTTTCCGTTCTGCTTTTTGTACCTTTTACATCTATTTGTAATTAATAAATGATGGTAGTCTTTAAAATTTTTCATAACAAAGTCTATTATATCAAATATGCAATTTCCCTGCAACAGTTAAAAACCGTTTTTGTTTTTGTTCATTTAATTTTTTCTATGAAAATCGTATTTACTATTTACATATAGATGCACACACACACTCGCTTAATACAAATAAGCTACAAACAGTTTCTTTATTTTGTCTTAGAATAATTTTTTCTTTAAGTTCTATGAGCTATTTATTCTCACAAATATTTCAGTATATTAAATTCTGATGATATTTTTTAAATAGTTATCTGTCTTTCTTCCTATTAAAAGCAGTCAATTTACAGCAGTGGCAATCCAATTAAAATATCATAGATCCTCTGGAGTTTGAGAATCAATCTTTTTAGTCTTTTTAAGACATTACAATGAACAAATACTTAATCCTTTCAAAAGTTAATTCTTAATAAACGAATCAGTTTTATTGTGTTTTGTCAGGATTAAAAGGATTAAATTTTTTTGAAAATATTTAAAAAGTTATCTTGGTGTGATTTGATACATATCACAAAATATTATATTGTTTATCAAATGATAGTTATTAAAGGAGAATCTTAAAGTAATAAAGACATGTCTTTTGCTTTATTGTTTGATATATTTTAAGTATTTTAAATATTGTATTTCTTTTGAGTAAAATTTAACTCAATCTTTTATCTTGGCATGAAGTTTTATGTTACTTATGATCTTATAAAATTTTGCAAAAAACATAAATTTTCTTTTATATAATAGGTATTATTCATGGTCAAATGTCTCAAATATTGAAAATGGAAATGCCAAAGTATATGTTATTGATTGTCACATATAAGATTAATGGATTATAACAGATATTATTTAGAAGAATACTGTATATCATAAATTTCTTATAAAAGGAAAACGATATTTTATCATGTTCCAAAATATTTTTGATTTCCCCTATGTGCTGATTATTTTTTTCTATTGGACTTAGATGTAAATTTAAACAAAATAAGAAGTTTTCAGAAATAAACTTGTTTTCTTTTTATATTTAAGGTATAAAAATATATTTTTGTCCTAAGAATGTAAATTTATTAGTGATCATTTACAATTACCATGCTTGTTTAAAATAATTAAAGAAAAACTATTTTGTTATATCTGGAGTCATTTTTCACTTCATTTCACCCACCTACATACTATTATTTTTTATGATTTGTGTTTGATATAACTATGCATTTTAAATCAAGTATTTTCAAAATTTCTTATGTTAATTTTAAAAGTACCAAAAATACTTTTGCTACAAGAATGTGAGTTCATGAGTAAAGATTTTTAATCACAGCTTGATTATAAGTACTTATTTGTGTTTATAGACAAATAAAACCTTATACTGGACAATATAATAAACATTGCTTCAGAAGCAAAAAAAAATTAATTTTATGCACTTTATAGAAAGTATGCATTATTCAGATGATAAAATATTTGAAATGTATTAAATAAAAAAATAAGTTTTGTCAGAAGATTTTTTCTTTATATTTAAAAATATAGGAAAATTGATCTTAAATTTTTCTCTTTGTTTTTTTAATAAAATAAATGTTGATATTTTAGTAAATTAAAATGAACTAATATTACTTATTTAAAATAGTTTGTATATAAATCTTTATATATATATATATATATATATATATATATATATATATATATATATATATATATATATATAAATTATTATTTTCAAATAAAGTTTAGTTTAGGCCTTACTAATATATAAATTGAGAGAATCATAAAAGAAAAACTGGCCTTTATATATAATGGAATATAATACTTCTAGTTTTATTCCAGAAAATTAAAAGTTTAGTAAATCAAATAAGCAACTTTTCTACTTTTTATATATATTTTTATTCAAAAATTCGTATATAAAAACATGCCTCAAAATATTGCAAATGTTCAGATATATTGTTTCTTTTGAGTAAAATTTTAATTTGTACTTCAAGGATGCGTTACATTAGCTTATTTTTCAGAACATTAGAACTCTTGTGATACCAAAATTTGAAGATAAAAAAATAATTATTACCTCGCAGAAAAGTGATGCTCTTTCTCAAGAAGCATCTAATTACACAAATGCGAAAATAATAACATAGTTAAAAGTGCTTTAAAAACAAATGTAGTTAACATACTTTTAAAATAATGATTAAGCTTACTAATTTAATACTATAAATAACTTAATGCGAAAATGATAAACATTTTAATGAAGAATAATTTTTATTATAATTACAGAATTAAATAATTTTATATTTATTGTGATGAATACAATGTACTGTAATTCTATAATTTTCATTACAATTATTAAATAAAATACTATAAGAAAAACAACCTAATAACGCCAGCTATATGAATGTCCATATGTGCGCCAAATCACTTCAAAATATCGTCTGTCTCACACGTCCTACGTACGTGCAACTTCTTGACATTAGGATGTAATGAGAATGTCCGTAGAGTGTCAACGGACATCTAGCAGACGTTGCCTCACGTCTAAATTAAGTCCACTTGATCTTGAAAGGACGTCCTTCGAATATCCTGGGGACCACCGTCAGCTATCTGGGTACTAAGACCACATAATGATCTTATCGAAAGTTTCTTGGATGATATCATAATTTATTCTTCTAGTTGAGATGGACTTTTGAACCATATAATTGTGACCTTAGAAACCTTGAAGAATGCAATTTCACAGCAAATTTAGCAAAATGTACATTTGCACTATCAAAGATAAAGTATTAGGGTCATATAATTGGATCCAGTGAACATGGGCTCTATTCTGAAAAAAATTCAGTAATCAAAAATTTGAAGTCTCCTAGAACAAAGTAAGCCTTGTGATCAATAATAGGACTGTTTAACCATTCCAGAAGCTGTGTGCCTCATTATGCATACCTTACAAAGCTCTTAATAGAGTTGACCGGAAAATCTGTACCCAATGATATCCCTTGGTCTGAAGAATCAGAAAAAGCTTTCATGTCATTGAAAGTCAGTTTATGTACTGCCACTTCACTGTCAACACTTGATTTAAATAATCAATCTAAACTTCTCACAGATGCTTCAATTACTGGTTTTGGAGTATGCTTAATGCAAAGGGACATTGACGGAAATACTAAAACTATAACCAATCTGAAATTAACGCCAGTGCAGGTTAAATGTAGTACCATCGAGAGAGAAGACTAAGCCGTGATCTTGGATTTAGGTAAGTTTGAAGCATGGACTTACTATTTTTATAAATTTAATCACAAATCATAATCCACTGAAATATCTTAAAGAAACTATCCTGAAGAATCACATATTACAGTGATGGTCATTATTAATATTGTAAGAAAGAGAAAATATTTTATAAAATATTCTTATATTTATAATTAACATTACATAATATGATGTAGTTATTTCTTTCATTTGTTAATGTCAATTAGTTTTTAATTTTCATAAGGTGCAAGTGAACAATGTTAGCATAATTACGATTCTTTTATGCTAATATTGATTTTGATTTCCTTACACTATATTGTATATTTCTAATATGATTTTTTTAAATGATTACAGCATAGATGTAGGTCTAAGGTTTGGTAGGTTTGTAGCCACTGGGCCATTTACCTT
>JAPDSC010033274.1:753189-772519 GCA_026290005.1 Latrodectus geometricus
AGATTAGTTTCTGCAGCCCCGCCCCAAATTGGTGCTGCATATGTGATAATTGGTCTCAAGTAGGCTTTATAGATTAATAATTTGTTGGGTAGTGAAAGTTTTGAGTTGTATGCCATAAGTGGGTAAAGAGTTTTTCTTCCCGCGATGAATTTATTTTTAATTTTATTGATGTGGTGTTTCCACGTTAATTTGGAGTCTATCGTGAGGCCTAAGTAATCGACCTTATTGGTCCAGGGGATATTGTATCCACCTAAATTGATCTGAGGGCAATGCGTTCTCTTCCTTGTAAAGAGAACCGCTTGAGATTTAGTTGGATTGATTTTAATTTTCCAGACCTTTAGCCATTCTTCTATGACCGTTAGGTGTTCAGTGAGATTTGAATGAATTTTCAAATGCCTTGAGCTGGTAGAAAGAATTGCCGTGTCGTCGGCAAAAAGACAGAGAATGGTGTTTTTATGTTGTGGGATGTCATTAATATATATATATATATATATATATATATATATATATATATATATATATATATATTAAAAAGAAATGGGCCCAGCAGTGATCCCTGTGGGACGCCTGCATAAATGGGCTTATCATTGGACATGGTATTATTAAGCTTGACAGCAAATCTTCTGTTGGAGAGGTAGTTGTTTATTAGTTTAATCATTGGAAACGGAAATTTATATTTTATAAGTTTGAAAATTAGCCCATAGTGTCACACTCTGTCAAAAGCTTTCTCAATATCGAGAAAGATTCCGCCAGTGGATTTTTTTTGAGCAATTCCTTCAGAAATTTTCTCGACTGCTCTAAGGAGCTGATGTGTAGTGGAGAGGTTTCTCCTAAATCCAAATTGCTGTGGAATAGTAATTTTGTGGTTATGATCATGTTCTAATAGGATAGTAAGAATGATTTTCTCCGTAATTTTGGCCAACGTGAGAAGAAGGGATATAGGCCTGTAACTAGTGGGGTGAGATTTATTTTTTCCTTGCTTATGAATTGGAATGATGATTGCCTTTTTCCAAGCTGAAGGAAAGTATCCGATTTTAATAATACTATTAATAATGGATGTTAAATAGCAGATGGCCCTGACCGTGATTTGTTTTATCATTCTGTTGTTAATTCTGTCATGGCCCGGACTCTTTTTAGTTTTTAAGTTTTGGATAATCTCCTCAACATCAGAGGCGGCAATTTCTTTCAGTTGTTGTTGAGGTAAGTTGTTATTTTGCAAGACAAGGGAAACCTCACTTTGGATGAGCTGCTCAATAGTTGGGTTGGGAATGTCATTAGTCTTGAATTGCGTTTCAAACGAATTGGCAAGACATTCCGCTTTTTCATTATTTGTAGTGGCTACAGTTGTGCCATCTATAAGTGGTGGGAGAACCTCCTATGATTTTTTTCTATTGTTGACCGCTCTCCAGTATCGCATACTAGAAAGTTATTTTTTTATTAAAACAGAATAAGTAAAGGAAAATATAAGCTCAAGCACGAAAGAACTAGAACATTTGATTTTGTTATCTGCCAGGGGTAAAAACATAGAAGCAGGATGAATTAGTCGTGTCGGAGAGAGAAGAAGAGTTGGTTAATTTGTTTTGATTACAGGGGTAGCGGAAGTCCCCCTCCCGGTTGATGTAAAAAATATATCTTTTTAAAATGTGGAAAAACACCCAAATTAATTTTTGCGTGTTAATGTGTAATAAATGTGTTGTGGACTAAGAATGTGTTTTGTGTTATTCAACTATCCTTGAGACGACATTATCATGAGAACATCATACATATTCTCTAGCAGTTTTCATTCGTAGGAACAGACTTTGTTGTCTCGCAAATATAAACCTTGTCTATTCATCCTAGTTTCCATAGCAATTTATTCTTGATGTTATCTTCAGTAAGCACAACATCTCCTATGTTTAGCTCATTTTGGGGATGAGGATTTTTCAGAGAGTGAGCAGTTTTCAGGTCTAGGATATACTGCTGCTTCCATTTATGTCATTACTATTTCATAAGCAAAGTCTGATATTTCTTTCTTTTCATCAACGATGATCTATTTGATACATTTTCAATAAGTTCAGCAAATGTCACTGGATAAATACTTTTTCCATGACCGAAATTCAAAAAATGCATAGGTGTCAGGGGTTGTGGTTCATCATTTTCGTTGTAAACATATGTAAAAGGACTAAGGTTGAGAACGGCTTCTACTTCCAAAAGCAATGTCGAAAGTTTTTCATTGCATACTAGAGCTTTACCGATGATTTTCCTCAAACACTTTTTCACAGATTTCACTAATCGTTCATAAAAGCTTCCTAACCATGCTGCCTACTCTATTGTTTTTCCAAGCTGAAATATTCAGTACTACTGAATACTAAATCCCAGTCTATACCTGATGACCAAGCATATTTTGCATCAGAATCTTGATTCGCAAAGTAAAAGGCCCTAGAAATCCCAATGGGTCAAATAAAACTTGTAGTATAAATCTCTTAGTGTCTATTATCTTTGACACATACTCAATTAATCCATGCATGTCAAAATAAAATAAGTCTTAATGGTTATCCCACGCTATATCCAAAACTTTGTAAGGGATATTTCCTTCTCCTTTGGTTTCGGAATCATCAACTAAAATTATATTGTTCCCATTCCATAATTTTTGCAAATCTTCAGAATTTGTTCACCATTTATGCAATTGTAAACTTGCTTCATTGAAAATTTCTTTGGATTCTATCTTAACGGATAAAGCTTGCTCTTCGGCCTCGTGACTTTCAATTATATCGTCCACATAGATATTATCTTTCAAGAACGAAACAGTTTCATTATACTTTTCAAAATACTTCACCAAGTGATGTTTAATCGTTGCCGCCAATAGAAAAGAGCAACTATTTATTCCAAACAAAACTCTAGTGAATCTGTAAACTATAGGTGGTGTAGAATTGTTCGTTGGATCCTTGGTAAAGAAAAATCGAGTAACATCCCTATCTTCTTCATGGACTAAAATATTCAAAAAGGCGTGACCCATGTCAGTCGTAAAAGCTACTGGCTTAAGTATAAATCTCAAAAGAATATCAAACATTTCAGGGTACATGTTTGGACCAACATGCAAATAGTCATTCAAGGAAAGCGAATTCGAAGATTTAACAGAAGCATCAAAAACCAAACGTAATTTACTGGTCCTACTATCATCCCGAATGATCTCTCTATATTGTAGATAAAACGCAACTTTTTCAGCTTCATTCGGATTGAGGACTAACTCAATAATTCCTTGTTTTATGTAATCATCTATCACTTCTCTATATTCTTCAAATAGTTTGGGATTTCTAAGCAATCTTCTTCTTAACCGGTCAAATCTTGCTTCAGCGATTTCTTTATTGTTATCTAAATTTTGTGTATCTAATTTCCAGGGCAATCGAACAGTGTATCTGTGATTTTCATACTTAATATTTGACTCAAAATCGGACAAAACTTTATTTTCGAAGGAATTATCTTCCTTACCTTTGTCAAATAAACTAGAGTTTTTTAAATCCCTAAGTTTTTCTACTTGTTTCGAAATTAAATTTTCCTCTACCATTACGTTAAGTATGAGAGAAGTGTGATTATCAGCTTTTCGGCCTTGTAAGCAACAACCAAAAATACTTTCAACAGCTACGAGATTTTTATTCAAATGTTTGTTTTTACCAGTCATAATGTTATAATAATAATCTGCCCCTATCAAAATAGTCACTGGCTCAGATCAATTAGGGGAGTCCGCAAGGGTATAATTTCTTAATTCTAAATTTTCATTTACTTCCTTTGTTTGAGGGAGTTATACGTCTGAACCTGATATTTTATCTGTAACTAAAGCTTCTATTTCTGAGTTTGGGAAAAGTCTATGTTCTAATTTCACGCAAACTACATCAGAAATTATGTTTATAAACTTTTAGTTTATAAACAAAATAGTTTACACGAAAGTAAAAACCGATAATTTTTCTTCTCTTATTTTCACCGGATTTACTTTGTCAACTAATTTTTGACAAACAAATGTCCGCATTGAGCCGCTATCTAACAATAAACGAGTAAATAATTCATCACTTTTACACAACAAGTTTGCAATAATATTTTATTTCTTTCATTATGCGAAACCGCAGAAATTATTGACGGCTTAACTTCTGATTCCTGAATTACATTATTTTTTATTTTTATATGATTTAAAACAAATAGTCTGTTTGTGTTTCCCTCCACTAGTGTTACAAATCAGTCCCGATTTGCAATCTTTAAGATTGTGCTTTACACCAAGGCATAAGAAAAAGCTTTAATTTATTTCTTTTTTCTTCGATGTTCAAGTTACAACTCTCCACCGAGTGATCCTTTTTACAAAATATGCAAGATTTATTAGTTTGAGCAGCAACCGAAAAAACCGTAAAGTGGATGATTCAGCCTTTTTGAGTTTTTCAAGTGACTTAAGAGAAAGAGGAAATGTTCCCTGCTTTTTATTTCGAGTTGGATATAATCTAACAATTTATGAATATCGGGTTCGGACGATTCTTTAATATTTTGCTTGTTATATTCCAACGTTAAATCCCTTGGCAAAATTTTTAATATAACAGCAATAAGCATTGAAGTGTAAGATTTAGGTTCAACTCCTAAAGACTGAAGACTTCTCACATTAGTTTCGATTTCATTGTGCATTCTTTTTAATCTCGAAGTAATATTCGATTTATAGACAGGGGAGAGATTTAACAATTTATTCATATGGTGATTTATTATTAAGTCCTTACGACCAAATCTTACTTCCAAAATCTTCACAGCTGAATCATAATTATCATCTGATATTTCGAACCACACAATGCTGCCCCAGCTAAATACGACTTTAAATAATTGAACTTATCTATTTTTGTCAACCCGCTATTATCATCAATGGAAACTTTGAATGTATTCCAGAAACTAGTAAAATGTGATATATCACGGAAGAATTTTTGAGTATTCAATTTAGGGAGTTTTACTTGTTTATTTTCATTACTATAGTTTTGATTTAAGAGAAAGTTCTGAGCTTCGGTGGAGTTTACACTTAAAATATTAATTTGCTTTAATCTTTTTTGAGCACGGAAAATAGCTTGCGATATTTTATCGGCCTAGTCATAAATAGTGAGCAAATAAGCTTCGAACTCTTCTACTTTGGATAAATTTTCAATTTGTTTATCTAATTTTTTCAAGATGTCACTTTTAAATGTCAGTTGGTTAACACATTCTTCCAATAAATTAAAATCTTCTCTTTTTAACAATTTTCAATTTGATTCACTAATTTAGTACAAACACTTCGCACAAATGTTCTATTTTTTTCATTTTTTCAATTTCCATTTTGAGTCAATTTTGCATGCAAAAATTATAAAAGTATAGATCCTACCTTTGCAGTCTTCACAAATTGCACAGGAGGTGCAATATGCAGTAATCCAATACATCAAGGCACAAATAAAATTGGAATCTAATAATTTATTGTCTATACCAAAAATAATATATGATCATTTCCCGGCCGATGCACCATGAAAAAGATACTCTAATTAGTTAATCTAAATAATGTGAATAAATCTAAAATCAAAAGATTGCCTTCAAATCACAGCTCGGGAAAGTAAATAAGATCATATATTATAACAAAAACAATTTTAATAAACACAAAAGGTACACACACAATATACAATTAACGCAAATTCTATGCAATTAATTATATTCAAGAAATCTAAAGGAACTTATAGTTCCATCAAAAGAGTGTGGGAGTACTTCTCACCATCAAATCAAAATCTAAAGTGTTTAAGGTCATACAAGTGGTTGGCGAGACAGCGCCATCTATTAAAACTTTTTCTTCAACTGTAAACTTGTTATGGTGCAATGTCAATAACAATTTAATCACACACACAAAATAAGCCCAGCGGTGAAAAAGAATCAGAATAACTCTTTGTTGCTTCAAGTTCAGTTGCTATATTATTTATAACACATAATATACAGAACAAAGTTAGAAAGTTGTATATTGCATCGGACGGTACACAATTTGAGAATAGTCAATGAATGATATTCTGTTTCTTCACTTTAAAATCTGTAGTTTGATTGCTATTCTTATATATTTTTTCTCACTATAACGGAATTTATACACTAATGGAAAATAATGTTCATAAGATTTAAACTATTTACAGTAATTTTTAACTTAGTTGTAATGTTTAATACTATGATATGATTTTAATTTATTTCTTAACAGGGTGTGTGTGTGTTTCCTTTTAATTTATTAAAAGATTTATTAAAGATTTAAGATTTATTAAAGATTTAAGATTTATTTTAAACTTGTAATTAAGTATATTGACTAATTTTATATACGATGTATAAGTTTTTTTCGTAATATTTATTAAAATAACTGCAAAAACTGCTTAGAAGACACAGAAAATTATTTGAAATTTACAATTTTTAAGAAATTCTGAATTTAAAAATATGATCATATGATCATTCATTTCATATTTTTGAGGCAGAAAAAATATAGCTAAGAATTCTGAAGATAAAATATTGGTATGAACTCATTAGGCACACATCAACACGCAGTACATAAGAAAAAGTATTTTCTTGAAAATTGTTCCAAGGTAGTTACATTAAATTGCTTCAGCGATAGCAAACATTCTATGCATATGCTATGGATAAAACACGTTTTTAAATTTTAATAAATATACACATGATTTTGTAAGCCAAAAAGTAGTTAATAAATTACTTTTTAATTGCAAAACAAGATTTTTCTTAGCTGAAGTTACTTGCATTTTGAACAGTTTAATATCGTTATATTTGTATAAACATGAAAGGCTCTAGAAAAACTTTAAAGAAAATTTAAAATATATTTTCGCTGCATAATAAATCCGAATTTTTCATATGCACTTGAATTAATGTGAACCTAAAAATAATTAATTTGACAAAGAAGACATAATTATAAAATTGTATGCATACCTTAGAAGAATATATTTTTCTGCAGTTATTTATTATTATGAAATATTTCGTTTTAATTTTTATTGTTTTTTCATGAATATTTAAAATTATAATTAATTTTATTGTAGAAGTTACTTAAAACAATTAGCTATTTTTTAAATAAAATTTCTGAGATTTATTTTCGCAAAACCAATGTGTTAATTTTAAAAATGCATAAATAATTCCTTTATTTTCAATGTTTACAGTTTTATAAAAGTATGAAATATATTGATATAAAATAATCGAATGTGCTTAAAAAATTCTATGCTATTCATAATTACAAGGAACATATTGTTGTAAATTTAATTTATACAGCAAATCACCGAAATATATTTATATGCATTAGCCTCTAAAAGTTAAGGAACAACATATTTTTCAAAACATAAAAAATGACGCAAACAATGAAATTTATAGTTCATATGCATGAGAAAAACGAATTTATATAAATTTATGCAAATATGTTAACTTCCTCTTTTTTTTAATAGAAAAGATTAGGTATATATAGGACCGAGAGAAATATATGCAAATATCAGACTTCCATAATAACACGTGTAACTTTTGTTAGCAAATTTGTTGACAATAGTCAGTAGAGTCCAGCAATATTTGGGAGAAACCATTTACCCGATACTTTCAGGTAGCGGGTGGTCTAATGTATGGAAATGGGAATGTCGCAGGCAGACAATACTAAACACCTTAATGTGTTGCGTAATATGGTCCCCCGTCCCTGGAATCAATATCAAACCGAAGCTTCTTTGTCCAGAAGACATGCTCCAGGCTCTGACCACAAGCTACAACACCCGCAGAAGACAATTCTATAGTTCTATCGGCCAGAAGGAGAAGGAGTATTTCTGTGCCGTAATTTGTTGCAGACCTTTCTGTAGTATTAAGGAAAACATCCACTGGTACGGTGCGAAAGCATCTTCATCATGCTGATCTCTGTGCAAGGCAACCACTTGTTTGTGTCCCCAAATCAAACGACAGAGAAGAGCTCATTTTTCTTGAGCAAGGGAACTGGTTTCCTGGACCAGACAGCGATATTCTTCTGTACTTATTACGGGCGAGTCCAGATTCACATAGGAGAGCGATTCAAGAATTATACTGACCTGGAGGGAACGGAATAATTTAGAACTGTGGTTTGGGTAAGGTGGTCGCTGATCCCTCTGATCTGCATGCATTCAAAGAAAGATCAGTGACTGGTATGAGATATCGGGATGAGATCTTTGACCTATATGTCCGTTCATATGTCAATGCTATTCATACGCTATTCTTTCTGGTTAAATTTTTTTTTTATTTATCCAAGAAATTTTATTTACTCATGAATATTTTACAAATAAGATATTTGTTTGTGTTCCTTTTATATTAATTTGTTTCTTAAAATTTATCAGACATTTAGTTGGCATATAATATTTGTTCTCAATCAGAGATAAATAACAAAAATTCCTCAAATAGCTTATTACTTTCAGTTAATATCTATCCCATAGATTAGCAGCACATTCGTTTAGATAATTTTGTATAAACATGCTATTTTTTAATTTAAGCTAATATGTTTTAAAATTCTCTTACTGTAAATTTCCTAGGAGTTTATTTGAATTTTTTTTTTGTTTTTTATAGCATAAGTTAAATATTATTATTACACGATAGTTACTTAATTGTTAATTTAGTTATATTTTAATTTCTTCATTAACTCTAAACTGAGCATACTAGTCAACTGTGTATTACTTAAACTTTCACAAACTTTTCAACACTATTTTAAGCATGTTTAAATTTGAATGCAAGATAAGAACAGATTTTTTGTTATACTAATTATAATTAAAATAAATTCCTTTAAAAAAGAGCCTTTGTTAATTTATGCATTTTTGTAGGTATTAAATATTAATGCATTTGCTCATAAATTAATTTTTATTTCTCTTTTAAAAATGTAGGTTCAAATAGGAAGTGTTAAATTCATTTAGAATGTGCTAAGTGTATTCAAATGCTCAAACACCATCTTGAATCCTAATAAAAAATTTTGTTTTTCTGTTTAATTCCTACACTACTAAATTGCTTTATTATATAAAATTATATGTAAGAAAAAGAATTTCATTAGCAAATACAGAACAGTTTTAAAACAATGAATGCAACCTTAATTAGTACTGAGTGCCATTTGTACCATTATATGATCTTGTGCTATCTGTTATTACTTCCATAGATACCATTCAGAAATTATCCACTGAATTAAAATTATTTGTTAAATGAAAAGTTTTATTCTCATTAATTTATTTATATATATTTTATCAAATTTAATATTATTTTTAATCTTCAGCACAGATTTTTTTCCCTAATTTATATATTTATTTTATGACATTGCTGTTGTAAATATGTAAAAAATTTCAAATGACGTGTTATAATAAATATATTACACACACTCTTTATAATTAATTAAATTATATAAAAATATGTAATTTTAAATATTGCAAGTAATTTTCTCCATAATTTTCTGCTCAATAATTATCTGATAGTCGTTGTGAGAAGTAAAATTAGAGTATCCTTTTCATTTATAATGTATATGTATATAATCATATTTAAATCGAAAATAAACTATTTCTGTTGACAAATCAAAAAATCTTCTATTTATTTTGTATTTCATTATCTATTTCATTTCAAAATTTCCAGCACATACCATCATAGAAATCCATAGAAGCAAATTAACCATCATGTCCGACACAAACTGGCTGACATTAATTTGAGCAAATTTTGAGATTAATCACAGTGATGAAAAAATATGAGTTACTTTTAAAATCGCAATTATTCTTCATGATGTGAAATAACTGATAATATTCAGTATTTTAAGAATAGTATCTTAAGACTATTTCCAGGTAAATTTTTCGACAAAGTCTGCACATTATTTCTGATTTCATTATTTCTGAGCATGGACAATTCCATGCAGATAGAACATAAATGTGCACCCTTAAAGCTATTCCTGGTATTTATTTTATTATAAAAAAATAATTTTTGGAAAAAAGCGCCTTCACGTCCAGTTTCCTTTTGCTACATTGGACATATTAACATAAGAAACTTAATAGTGATGAAACTACATTACCTAACAATATTTTAATGTCAAGCGAAAAAAACAAAAATATCGTATTATTAAAATAATTCATATGTAATGTACATGCACAAGGCTAAAATTAATTTACTTTCCCCTAAGGTAAAAAAAAGTTTAAAAGCAAGTTTTATTGGTCGCTGTGTGGATTAATTACTTAAAATGATTTTGAAAAAATATATTTATAATTATATTGATACTTTTTTATATTTTTTAGCATCCTTTTAAGTACTCATTGACCGTATTTTCAAATTTATAAGATAAGCTTCTATTTGTTAAGAGTGAAATACGAATTTGCCAGCATTTTAGATAAAAATTGCCAGTTCCGCAATGTTTTGTAGCAATTATTTGGTATAATTTCATTAACGTATATTTTCACATATTCATTGGAAGGCCAGGTCGAGGTTCTATTCAAAAACAACTGAAAAGTATATTAAAAAAAATCCCCTAAAGCTCCCTTTTTGAAAAGACCTATATAAATTAAATTATTTATTGGTTCCAAAGTTCCTCTAGTCATGTGATGTGGTGGGAACACGACAGCTCAGGTGGAAGTTTGACGTTTGACAGTACACAGTAGTACAAGACCGTGCTAGCTGCATTAGGTAGCTTTGATTGACAGAAAAGTATTTTACAATAGCTTAACTACTATTTACAGATAAAGTTATATTTAAAAAGATTCTATATTAATATCTGAATTGTACTTAAATAAGTTTAAAAGTTGCATTTGTAAAAATTTGGACACAAACTTGAAAACAGGATTAACAGCAATAATGAAAAATTTTTCTATTTTCTTTAAAGTTTCAAATTACTCAAGATTTTGTTTTTATCAATATTTTAGAAATATGAAGAATTTTCATAAGAATTTTTGTATATGATATTTAGATGATTATATTTATATAATCATCTAAATATCACATACAAAAATTATATATATATATATATAAATGTCTGTGTGCTGTAAATGAATTACTCAATAGCGAAAGTCACTATTTCAAGTGTCCACTCTGGAAAGTGCTCAAGAAGACCGATAACTTTTTCTAGTGAGCTGTAGTAATCTGAAAGATTAAGACGCTATGAGACATAGCGTTTGATGGCATACATACATGTATAAAGATGGGAGAGAGCCCTTGTCTATCCCAATTGGTTAACAACATCCCCCAACATCAATAGAGCGAACATCACCCCACTCAAGACTGCACAACGGCCTGCGCGTGACGAAACCCGGTGGACTCTATTTAAAAAAAAAAAAAAAAAAAAAAAAAAAAAAAGTCAAAAGATAGTGGGGCTTAAAAGCCTTTAGTGGTCTACGCATCAGACTTGCATCACAGTTCTTTTATAGGAAAAAGGAGAGATACATATAACAAAAACACATTAAATGAACAGAAAAAAGTAAAAATAAAAATAGAAATAATAGAAGTCCCAAAAAGAATAAAAGTTCAAATAAAAATGAAAAGCATCCCAATAAGTATATACAAATTTGTATTATTGAGTTCAATTGGTGGTTGAGTTCAAAACAATTCAGTTAATTATGAGGTTAAAAACACGATGTGAGATTTCACTGGCGGCGCTTTCTGGGAAAAAACTGTCCAGTTGTTGAGTCAGGATTCGTTGGAGGAGGTATTGCCATCAACACTGATAGATGAAATTGATGAATCACAGATCTCTAGTCCTTGTTTACTCAGGGTGACACAGATGTTAATACCATTTTTTCCTTCAAAATTTGTCTTTGAGGCAAAACTTAATAGATTCTTACTTGCTTTGTGAGTAGTGCTTTTTGAAATGCATTGATATCGTGTTAGGGCAGCTTGTTACATAATGAAAGAAATTACCTTCTTAGTCACATTTGCATTTTCTAGATGCAGGCCCTGCCGAATCTGTGAAGATATTGAGGGTGCGGGTCATGATTGGTGGCAACATAGTTGTAGAAGGGATAAGTGAGCATTTGTCTGTCGAAACTTCAGGAAAGAGGAAATGCAGGATTATATCAGAAAGACGTCTGCTTCTTCCCCCCATAACTTTAAACCTCATTTCATATTGATATGATAAAGACGACTAATTGAAAATAGCTTATTACAGTAAATATGTGTTCGTTAAATATAAGTCATCATAAAAATTTTTATATAATTAAATTACGCTTTGTCCATTCCCCACTAAACTTAGAAGTGGGATTATTGCATAGTTAATCGAACTATCAATATTATTAACTGGATTATCGAAAAACTGCGTTATCAGATAGCTGGAAAAAAAAACATGGATCCTCATCGAACTTCTTTAAGAGATACGTTAATGTTTTCGTAGTACAATATTATATTAAACGATATAAAAGAAGAAAGCATTGCGTTGAAAAATTTTAAGGCAGATAAAATCAAAATTTTGCATAAATTGATTTTTGATCATGATAGAGATAGATTAACTCGTAAAAGGATTAGAAATTTTGATGGTTTTTAATTTGATATTATAAAAGTAATGAATAGCGAAACAAATTAAAAAATATAAAGAATACATTTTCGCTTGGGGAGCTTATTATTACAGCTAACATTAAAAAATTCTTTTCAAGGATCTAAATCAAAGCTAGCAGAAAGAATTATGTCTCTGTTATGTAACCTTGAACTCTTAGCTCAAAATACTAAAGGCGAGAATTCGGATGTTTCCGATACTGATGACTCAGAAACTGAAGTGTAGAACGAAATAAGTTGAAACGAATTTTCAATGCAATACAACATAAATAAAAAGAAAAGTACCATGGACTATTCTAAAGAAAGTGGTAATATTTGTGGAAATGATTTTTATGCACATCCTGTTATTCAAGTTTTAATACTTATTATTCAGACATCGAAAGTATTTTTTCTAATTTTAATGCAGAATCGCATGAAAATATAATTAATTACATAGATCATTCGGAGGACATGTCAAAATTATTTAATTTGTCAGATTTACAAAAAATCGTATGGCTAAAAGAGCGTTGGGAGAAAATTCCCTTTTATTCATTCGAACAGAACCACAAATTAATTTTCGGCAAAAATTGAGATGATTTTTGCCGAATTGATCGAGATGTTTTTGCCAACAAATCCTTAATTGATGAATTTTCGTTTGAGATAAACTCACGTAATTAAACTGATTTACATGATTTTTTCAGTAAGAGAAAAATGCGAGATTCTAAATCTGTTCAACAGTATTATTTAAAGATGAAAGGGCAATGAAATTGTGGAAAAAATTGAAAAATCAACTTTTATGCATTACATTATTAATGGAATAAATGATAGATAGAAAACAAAATTATTTTATATGGATGTAAAAATTTAATTTAATTTAAAAAAATGCTTATGAAGAATTGAAAAGTGATTTTGTTAAAAATAAAAATGTTTTTGATAGAATGATAACAAAATATAATTTTAATGATAAACTTAAAACTTTTGATAAAACGGATTCAAAATATGAATCTAGTAATAGAGTTAATTCTATAAATGAAAGTGTAAATAAAATAAGTTGTAATGATGGTTTTGAAAAAAAAAATACATTGATTTTGATGATAGTAAAATTAAAATTTGTTAAAATTGTGGGGAAAAGAAACATATTTCTAAATTTTGTGAACATAAGGAGAAGGGTTTCAAATGTTTTCGATGTAATAATTTTAGACATAAGGCTTCATTGTGCCTAGAAACAGATTCTGAACATGAAGAAGCCTCAATGAATGTTAATGTAAAACCGAAACTGTGTGAATGATATAATGATTAATAACTTAAATTTTACTGCACAAATAGATACTGGAAGCCAAGAAGTTTTGGTTCGTAAATCTGTCTTTGATAAATTAAATGTTGTGAATTGTGAGAATTTTTGTGAGTTAGTTTAATAAATAAATAATGCAACTAATTGGCATTTTAAGTATAGTATATTAAACAATTAAAAAGATATTTACAAATATTTACAATTACAGCAAAGGGTTACGATAACAACATTATTGGTTTTGGAACTGTTAAGATTCAAGATACGTCTTTATTAAACCATCTTTCGTCTTCATCTACTCTTTTTCTAACACTTAACACTAGGATCGCTGTATAAGCAGCAAGTTTACGTTTACGCCAGCGAGCTTCCCTGTACCCAGCTCAAAAGAGCTATACCAGAATGATGGAAGCCGCTGGAAAGAAAAACGGGGCAGCTTCAGGAGAGATCCCCATTTTGTTACCTCGTGCTCTCAAGCACAGACACCGTTAAGTACAATTTAAATCAAATTAACAAAACATTACAAACAAAAAGGGAAATGTATACAAGTATGTACAATAATTATGGAGTAGTAGAACAATATTATAGTAAAATCAAAAAACATGAAAAACTGTAATTGGTGAATTACATAAAACAAATGTTGGTAGAAGTATAACAAAATAGGTAGTGGAGTTAAAAGAGCTTTACAGAGTAAAGAGCAGAGTTTTAAGTAAATAGGTGAGACAAGAGGTTAAATATGACATAGGGTTGGAGGAGTCGTTACTAGCTGGTATCGTCATTGAACCAAGTAAAAAGTCCTTCTTGAGCGATTAGGAAGTCCACAAGCTGGTTCAACTTTCTCCAGGAAATTTTGTTGCTGAGGATATTTTTCTCCCAGGTCACTAACCATCTGAGTGCTGGGCATGATAGGTGCCAGGAAGCAATTAATGGGCAAGCCGTGATGTAATGGAGAGAATGTCCAATGTCTCCACAAGTACAGTTTGATGAGACTGCCAGATTAAATTGGTGGAAGTATGTTCGAAATGGGCCATGGCCAGACAAAAAGAATTTCATTTCTTGTCCAATTTAATGGCTTCATTGAGACAAAGGGTTCCACCTCATGAATTAAGCATCCTGTCATGGAAACCGCCCAGCTTTGTTGCCAGTTCTCAAATATCCATTTCCGGCATTCTTGTTTGAGATGACAGCGTGGGAGGGGAACAATGAGAGGCTGGAGCGAGGAGGAGGCCGCACTCTTCGCTTCCTTATCAGCTTCCTCGTTCCCTTCTGTGCCAGCATGGGCTTTAATCCATTTTAGTTGGATGGAGAAGAAGTTGGTCAATTCAGCTTGGATGGAGTGAACCATAGGGCTGGTTGTTGTTGAATTGCAGATAGGTTTAAGGGCTGCTTAGCTATCTGACCAAATAGTTACAGGAATTTTTTGTCCTTTGGCAAATTTGACCGTTTCTTTGATGACAATAACCTCTGCGTGGAAGACAGAGTTCACGTTGAGGAGTTTCTGCTTCCACGTGTGGATCTTAGAGCTGTTTAGGTAGGCTACAAAGGCTGTATCTACTCCTTCATCTAGTTTCAATCCATATGTAAAAATGTGATGAGTGTCTAATGGGAAGTGTAGGGGGGGCTGCCTCATCGTCTACTGTGATAAAGTTATTTGTTTTAAAAAGACCAGGATGATTTGTATCCAGGCTTAGTTTCACTTCAACATCAAATGGAGAAGGGAGAGGAGGATCTAGGCATTGGATTCCAGCTCTAATGAAGTTGATAAGCTTTGCTTCTGCTTCGATTTTCTAATGAATTGGGGGAAGACCGGTAATAATTTGTAAGGCTGAGGTTGGCGTGGTTCTGAAGGCACCAGTGATGCTGAAAAAGAACTTTCTCTGAATGGATGAGAGCTTCTGAGCTAACTTAGACGTGAGTGAAGTTCCCCAAATGGCAGCACCAGGGCAGATCATGCGCTCGATTACTGTCTAATAGAGCATTATCCGGTAATGTTGGTTAATGCCCCACTCATTTCCTGCGATTCTGCGTAGTTTTCCTGGCAGAAGAAGTGCCTTATTGTCTTGTGATATGATATGATTTTTGAAGTTAAATTTTTTATCCAGGATCACTCCTAGCAGCTTGATATCGTTACCTTTTTTCAGTCTGTGGTTTCCCCAGAGTATCTGTGGTCCACGCTGGAGCTTTGCAATGAGCATGAATTTCGTTTTTTCAAGAGAAATAGATAGGTGGTTATCATCAACCCACGCCTTGAAGTGTTTAAGGGCTAGTGTTGAAACCTTTCCTAGCTTCTTTTCACTTATGGCACCAACTACGAGCGTAAAATCGTGCGCCAAGGCCTGAATGTGAATTTGGCTGTTTGGGTCAAAATTTTTGCCAATATTGCCCCAGTTAAATTTCAAAGGTTTCTCTGCTAAAACATTCCGAAGGATCGGGCCACTACAAGACCCTTGTGAGCAATCTATGGATTGGCTTCTGGAATCAAGACCCATATTAGTCGGTAGTAGAACTGTTCTGTCATTAAGGTTACTGATGAGAAGATTTGTAATATTGGCTTGGCTATTTGTGGCACAAAGTTGTTGCTTAAGTTTATAATGATTAACAATGTCAAAGGCTCCTTTGATGTCTATTGTGATAGCTGCTATGTGGAGTTTTTGGTTACGAAAAGTTTCAATTTTTTTAGTGAGTGTCAATAGAGCATCATCAACAGAACGACCTTGCCTAAAGCCAAATTGGTTATTATAGAAGAATCTGCGATTTTCCAGTTGGAAAGACAGTCGCTTTGTGGCAAGCTTTTCAAATACTTTCCTAAGGGAAGCAGCAATTATTAAGAATATGTCATGATGTTGCGAAGCATTGCATGTTGCATTCCATGTCTCACACTCGGCCATTCTAAGCGCTCAGGTCCTCCTGGCCACGAGAGTAACAGCAACTGCAAAATACAAAGAAACAGAGGAAAGCGCAACCAACAAGAGAAATAACAAACCAAAAGAATTTCTTTTCATGTTTTGTCTTATTCAACAGCAAATTAAGGAGACGCGTCTTTTAATTTGTGAAGATTCGTCTTAACTGCTAGAATGTCCCTCGTAAGCTGTGCGAATCGTCTTCTTCGTCTTTCTAATTCTCCGTTGCTCGCACTTTCCTTCTTTCTAGCTTATTCTTATCATATGCAAACGTATCGCAAACATCTTGATGTAATGCACAAGTAAACTTACACAAGAAAAAATGTATAAATTGATACACTAAAATACTTAATAGACAAATTTATAAAGGTTGAAAGAACTTTTATAAATTTGTAATATTCCTAGAATAATAGTGAAGAAAAATGCTTCGTATAAAAAGATAGTCTTCTGATATCAATATCTATGAATACTACACAAACAATAAGTAATAAACACAAATATATTATATACAAGATAAATATCTATTAAAAGCGGCTGGGCTAAATTTTAAACCAAATAGAGCTTTAAGGAACTCGTATTATCCATTATGTGTAATAAAACTCGTGTATTTTGTACAATTAAGGTCAATATCAACATGAAAGAAACCATTACTTAAGTCAATAGAAGTGAATGCTTTTGAGCTTTGTAACTGATCTAATATATTATCTATGAGAGGTAATGGATAATGATCTTTAATAATTTTCTTGTTTAATTTACGAGGGTCAATACATAAACATGTAGAATTATATTTCTTTTTTACCAAAACAATTAGACTAACATATTTTCTACAAGATGGTTTAATTATTCCTTCTGTTAACCAATCATTTATTTGTTTCGATATAAATTTTTTCTGAAATGGACATTCGACGTAATCGTTGACAGACAGGAATATCATCTTTTAAAATTATAAACATCTTCATTTCTGTTGTTCGCGTCTTATTCGGTTTGTAGTTGTTAATTAAATTGTATACTTCTTGTTTACATTTCTTGTCAAATATGTTATTTAAATCAATGTCTGACGTGTTGTCAACAACATTAACCAAATGCAAGAAAATTTATTATTATCTGTTTTATTTAAAGAAATACCATCTTTATTGACCGTTAATGTTCCTTCAGTAATTATATCTGTACCGACAATTAAGGGTAAATACATCCCAGATAGCAAACAACGTCCAGTGAACATCCCTCGGACATCCATATTTGATCCTCTGACGTCTTGGATGTGATTTGGACGTCCCCTGGATGTTCTTTGAGAAAGTCTTCAGGACAGCCTTGTAAGGCTATTCTAAGTATGTCTTTTTATGGATCTGTTTTGGAAGATCTGTTGATAAACATCCTGAAAAGGTTTTTTTACATCCTTTTTGGTTTTTCTAACAAATGATCTGAATGCGTTTTTTTATTTACTTATAAAATTAAAAAATCATATCAATTTGTTAATAAATGTAAATAATTTTGTGCTACATTGTATTTAGTAATTAAAATGAGAATATATTCTCATTTTAATTAGTAGAAATCACCTTATATAAAATTTATGAATTTTTGTGCTATTAAAGATCTTGTCTTTTATTTCATCATAATTATAAACAAAGATATATGTAAAAACAAAAGAGTATGTTTGGCAAAACTATATTTTTTTGAAAACGACATGAATTTAAAAGGGATTTTCAAGGGTTATACGACTGCTATGAAGACAGTACATATATTCTAAAGGTAAGTTATGTCAATACGTTAGATCTATTCGAATTGATAAGTTTTAAAATAATAACAGATTACAAAGTATAATAATATTTTTAAAATATGTTCATAATGTTTATTCAAATTTAATATAATGCTGTATTTACTTCCGCTACGTTTTGTTTTCCAGGTAAGGAAAAAAAAATCTTGGTAAAATTTTCTCTTGTTACAATTTAATTTATGTAGTGCAATTTTGATTGAAAATTACAAACGTTCTTCAGTTTATTCTTCACCATTAAAAATATCATTTAATTAAAATAATTAAAGCGTTTATAAAAACAGTCGATTTTCTCGAAGAGCATTTAGAAAAAAGAAATATTTATGTATGAGATGTAAATTTTTTTATCTGTTATATTTATATTTTTTTATCTGTTATATTTTGTATACATATATATATAAAGATGCAAAGGCTTTAAATGCGATTTTATCAAACTCAAAAACTCGAACAAGTTAATGCTAAACCAACAAAGTTAGAGTGCACGCACGTTTATAAATTCGTAGTTAGTGCCGAAGTTCTAAATAAAAAGACTTGGCGTTAAATTGAGCGAAAGAAATTTGCTCCGTTCATTTAGACGCATGCGCAGAAAAGCTTACATTTAAAACCGGAAGTCTGCTTACGTCAAGAACCGGAAGTCTGCTTGGGGAGACGCACGGAATCGCTGGTGAGTGTTTACACATCGAACAACGTGAACGAAATTTTGAATAAGAAGATTTAAATACTAAAATAATTCACTGAACTTGTTATAACTTTTCACAAGCAAAGAATTCTATTGAAGGTGAGTGTAAAAATGTTTATTGTTTATACTTAAACTTTTTAAAACTTATATACTATTTATCATAATTGTTAAGCCTTACATTACTGTTATCAAAAAGTAGATGATTGTAAACATATATTCCAATGTTATAATTC
>JAPDSC010033274.1:777519-797878 GCA_026290005.1 Latrodectus geometricus
ACAGTGAAAAAAGCTTTATGAATAATAATGAAGTTATAAACAGAAATACTCATAATTATTAGTAAATACAGTATGTAAACTTTAATAACATACAAAAAGTTTACTGAATTATTGCAGAAAAAAATAACAGTGAAAAAAGCTTACTGAATAATAATAAAGTTATAATTAAAAATACACAATTATTAGTAAATAAAGTATGTAAACTTTAATAACATACAAAAAGTTTACTGAATTATTGCAGAAAAAAATAACAGTGGAAAAACTTAATGAATAATAATGAAGTTATAAACAAAAATACACATTATTATATTAGTAAATAAAGTATGTAAACTTCAATAACATACAAAAAGTTTACTGAATTATTGCTTAAAAACAATGACAGTGCTCATTATTTAATACTAAAATTTAAAAACGCGCTCAATATGGCTGTTATATGAATGTCCAAATATGTGCCAAATCACGTCCAATATGTGCCAGATTACGGCCAATATGTGCCAAATCACGTCCAATATGTGCCAGATCACGGTCAATATGTGCCAAATCACGTCCGTCTCGGAGGTCTATGGGACGACCTACGTACGTGGTACTTCCGGACATTGGTACGTGCGGAGAATGTCCGTAAGACGTCGCTGCACCCCTATCGGACGTCCTCTTACGTCCAGGTGGACGTAAGAGGACGTTCTCCGAACATCCTGAGGACCACCGTTTGCTATCTGGGATCTGATGTTAAGAAATAACATAAACTGTTGTAGAGAAAATATCATTATTAATTTCTATATTTGTACAAATGAACCAAGAGGATGTACTTCAGAACTATTAAACCCATTCAGTTTTAATTGCGAACTGGTCAGTTCATAAAACTCACTTTGACGATACAGATCTTCGCGTAATAAAGTTGAATGGCTTCCCATATCAATGAGAGCGTCGATCAAAATACCAGAGATTTTAACTATTTTAAGCATGTCCTGTCGAAAAGTGATATGGTTGTTAATAGTACGAAAAGTTGATTTTTGATTATCAACTCGTGTGGAACATTTATTATCACTGGCTTTATGGCTAAAAGAATTATAACGAAAACAATTTAAACCCTTATTTTTGTCCCTACAGTTAATCGATTTATGTCCATTTTTTCCACAGTTAAAACAGTGAATAGGAATAGTCTGAATTTCGTTTTGTTTGAAACGAAAACAAACAGTTTAATTTTTAGTTGTTTGCTCTATCACAGGAATTTTAGTTTCATTTTTTGAAATTCTTCATAAATTTTTAATTTTGTTTTAAATTTTACTAAATTCGGGACACCATATAAGATTGCTTTATTCTGGGGAGAATCATTAATGCCTTGTATAACATAATGAATTTAGAGTTATATCATCGAGTTGAGCTCAACTAGCAATTTATCTCATAATTAAAAAATATTGATTCTTTAATATTAATTCTTCAATGATTTAAAGAGTCATGATTTTCCGCTGAATTAATTTGTTGGCCAAATTTAGAAATGAAAGTATTTTTCAATTCCGACTGACAATGAATATTGCTTTCGCTTTTAACAAATAACAATGCAATACCGCTTAACGCTCTTTGTGCAAAAATGAATTTCTGAATATCTGATAAATTAAATAAAATAGCAAATCCTTCAAATTTCTGAAACCATAATTTGACATTTTCATTTTTATCCCCAGTATGCTTAGGAACTAAATAATCAATATCATTAAAATTAAATGGCAATCTTGAATGAATTTTTCACATTTTCTTGAAGTGATTCCAAATCAGTGAGTAATGATAAAATTATTTTTGCCAATTCAGGCAATGTGCCATTAATATCTATTTTCAAAATATTTGCAATCGAAATTAATTCGATTAAAGAAAAAGTTGCTGTAATGTCAACTAATTTAGACTTGAAATCTAGATCGTCTTTTTCAAAATCAAAACCATGAAAATTTCTTATTCGAGAGCGATTCAATGTATCACCTCTTGGCCAAATAACAGTTTGTCAAATAGTTTAATGTTTTCTCTCTTTTCAGTCTTTAGTGCAAATGCGATTTCAGTAAATCACTTGAAAGCATCTTGAAAATAGGAGTGACTCACCTCGCTTCAAAGTAAGAATCCAAACAGCGAATCGAGGAACATAAATCAAAACCAGAAACTGTACCCTCTTCAGATACTTGGCCACTCAGTGGCGGCAGAGGAATTTCGGCATTTATGATAAACAGATTGAAATAAAAATATGAGATCACGCCCCTATGTGGCTTAGTTTAAAAACTAAATAATGCAACTAATTGGCATTTTAAGTATAGTATATTAAACAATCAAAGATATTTACAATTACAACAAAGGGTTACGATAACAACATTATTGGTTTTGGACCCATCAAGGTTCAAGATACGTCTTTATTGAACCATATTTTGTCTTCATCTACTCTTTTTCTAAAAATTAATACCAGGATCGCTGTGGAAGCAACAAGTATCAAGATGGTGTCATGATGTTGAGAAGAGACATCTGGCATTATTTCTGTTAAATCCTTTTTAAGTAGTTTTGGTAAATGTGTAGTGAACCCGTTAGGCTATTTAAGGGAAACATTAAAATAGATTATTTTAAGTATGAAGAAGATATATGTGTAACTGAAAAAAATGTTATGTCTTATGATATCATCATAGGAATTAATTTACTAATGAAGGGTGAAACCTTAATTAAAGAAAACGGAATTAAGATTAAAAATAAATCCACTTAAAATGGTAAAGATAGTATGGTAAAGAAATTAGTACTTTATCAAGTCTATCAGTTGATTTAACTTTTAATGAAGTTGAATTGAACATTGAATCTAGTGTTCCAAATATTTTTAAGGATAAGGAGCAACAATTAGTGCATCATGTAAAACAAAATCAATTATTGTTCGATTAGATATTTTATTAAAAAGTAATGAACCTATATTTGATCAGCCCCGTAAATTACCATTTTAAGAGAAATGGTTTGTTTAAACTCAAATAGTTGAATTGTAAGAAAAAGTACAATAGAACCGAAGTCTTCAGAATATTGTTGCCCAATAGTAATCGTAAAGAAAAAAGATGGAATACCACATTTGTGCATAGATTATAGAAGATTAAATAAAATAATTATAAAAGGCAGATTTTTCTTCCCGTTGGTTGAAGATATATTAGACAGATTGCAAGAAACATGTATGTTTATTACAATCGATCTCAAAAAATTATTTTTCCACCTAGCTGTAAACAAGGATTTTAGATAATACATTTCGTTTGTAACTCATGAAGGCCATTTCTTAAGATTGCCTTTGGACTATGTAATTCTCCAGCCTTGTTTCAAAGATTTGTTAACACTATTTTCTGACCACATATTAATGAGGTATTGGTTTACCTTATATGGACAATATAATCATTTTGTCTTCCTCATCTCAAGAAAAAGTCGGCAGGCTTGAAAAGTTCTCAAATCTTGAGAGGGAATATGGACTAGAAAAGAATTTTAGAAAATCCCATATTTCAAAGAAGCGCATTGAAATTTCGGGCCATTTGAAGAAGGGAAAATATTTCCATCAACTTTGAAAACCAAAGCTATGCTTCATTTCCCTGAGCCATATAATTTGAAACAGGTCCATAGTTTTTTTTTTAGGATTAACTGGATTTTTCAGAAAATTTATCCCAAAATATTCCATAATTGCTAGACCATTTAGTGATTTTTTGAAGAATGACCGGAAATTTAAATTTGGTGAAGAGGAAAGAAACTTTTCTAATCAATTAAAGTTAATGTTAGCAAAAAATCTGTGTTAAGTGTATCAATCCAAAGAATTGCAAGCGTAGAAGGATATGGAGATATTTTATTACAGAAATCCCGAAATGATGAAAACTTCCATCTTTCCTATTTTATGAGTAAAAAAAAAAAAAAGATGTCGAAAAGAAGTATTCTAGTTACGAACTTGAAGCTCTTGTAATTATTGAAGCATTAAAAAAATTCCGTGTTTACCTGTTAAGAATTCCATTTAAAATTACCACTGTTTGTTCCGCATTTGAATAGACTATGCGAAAAAGAGGTTTGTCAATTCGAGGTTACTTACTGGGCTTTATTGCTCCAAGAATTTAATTATGGTATTAAGCATTCTTCCGGTACAAGAATGGCTCATGATGACGCACTAAGTAGATACTCTGCAAACGTATTTTGTATCTGAAGCGATAATATCATACCGAAATTAAAATCAGCCCAAGATAATGAAATAAAAAAGATAAAAAAACTCTAAAAAATCTCTTGTTATGAAGTTGGAGCAGCTAGTCATTTTCAGACCTTGGGCCAAGAAACCCAACCAATCAACTAGTTATGAAGACTATTTTGATAAAAATGGAGTTCCTTAAAAATTTGTTGATAGTAAAGAATGAATGGTTGTGCAAGAAGTATACAAACGGAAATTATTTGAAGTGCGCATGAAAAAGGACATACTGGAATCAAATATACAGAGAAAAACATAGGGGACCATTATTTCATTCCCAAACTTAGACAGAAAGTAGAAAATATCATATCTAACTGTGTTCACTGTATTCTTGTCAGTCACAACCCACATAGCAAACAACATCGTCCTATGTACGTCCCACGGACGTCCATATTTGATCCTCGGACATCTTGGATGAGTTTTAGACATCCACTGGACGTCATTTCAGGATATACTTAGGAAGTCCTACAAAGGATGTTCTGAGTACGTCCTTTAATGACTTCATGTGGACAATCCTTTTACAATGCCCTGAGGTGGTTTCTTTTAGATCCACTTTTAGACCAATCTGTTACAGATGATCTGGAAACACCTTTTGAGTTATATTCAACATTTCTTATGTTAGATTTTGTTCGAAAATTTAAATTTTGTCCTATAATGCATTTGATAAATAAATGTGAGAAAGTTATGGAAATTGCTGTGTTCTTAAAGTGTGCAATTTCGGAAATTTCGCACCTTTTAAAGAGGATAAAATGTGGCTTATTTCGTCATTATAATTGAAACTTCATATATTTCATTTACGAATTTGGAAAAATACATTCTTTCGATTATATGAATTTAAAATGATTTTCAAAGTATGCAAAGAACACGGAGGAAATTCATAGGTAAGCTTTTTATTTTTTCTAATAATGTTTTGAATTATTAGAATCTTTTCTAATTCTAATGATTTTCTTATAATTGAAAGATAAAAATTATTCTAAACTATAAGTATAAAATACGTTTAGAATGTTTATTCATATTTAATTACTTTTCTCTGCTGTCCCAGAAACAAATTTGTGACTTAAGGAACAAAAAAAGCCTTTGTATATTTATTTTTGCTTAACAATTTAGTTTATAATGCATTTTTAATTAGAAGTTACAAAAGTTTTCTGCAGTACTAAAGCAATCCCTTAATCAAAATAAGTTGAATGTTTTAAAAACAGTTGATTTTTTCTAAGAACCCTAAAACAAAAATACTGTTAAAAATAGTCTATTTATCTGATAGAGATACCTGAGAATATTTTCATTATCTGCTTATAGGGAAACATTTTTATAAATTAATATAAACTTAACTTTGTTGGAATTTAAATTTTCAAATTGAAGAACATGTGTTACCCAAAATATGCAGCGCATTCTCTCTCTGACGCTTGCGAGTGCAAGACGTGTTTTTTACACCGTGCGCGTTCTTACGATTTCCCTCAGTGAAACTGGCTTGATACCATCTCCACCGTCGCCCTTCCCTGCTGATGGCTGTGGGCGGCGGCGCCACTGACCGACCCCCGACGGGTCTCCGATCTCCCTCACCGGTCCTTGCCGGTAGTGACATGGATACATCGATCACTACTAGTGACAATAGAATAGTCCAACAAGTGATTTCTCATGTGATTCGCATTCTTAGTATCTCAATTGGTTTTATTTCAAACATCAAAAACTCATGTGATTTTCCTCCATTAGTGTCTGTGCTGCTAGTGGTAACCTTACTGGATTACTACTGGACCACGTGTACGCTATGCCCGCTCAGGGACAACAAGTGATACCAACTAGTGTAGTGTCGAATCCTACAACAAGTGATAACGATTTATACTCCGAGAGTGCAATTAAAAGTATTGTGCCAAATTTGGAAAAACTCCTCCAATTAGACCCTGCAGTGCCATGCGATACTCTGCGCGAACTTGTGAAAAACAGTGAATTGTAGAAATCCTAGCAATAACGCAAAAGCGTTTAATGGAAAACCTGGAAACCCATGAAAAAAATTTCCAAAATCACCCTGTCTGGGTTTACCTTAATGGACTTTACTCAAGAGCCTTCTATACAAGGCAGCAACTAAGAGGTAAGTGCTCTCAATTTGGTTATTGCTTAATTTCAAACTGTACTTTGCATGGCAGTAATTCAAATTATAACTCTTGCTTAACCACTGATACGGACTCTGACAATCCTAGTCTGAGTAGTATTAAAATTAAAAGTAAAAATAGTAAATCTAAAAATGCGAAAACGGCCAAAAAATCTTTGAAAGACTCAAAAAATAAAGCAAAGTGGCCCGTTCTTAATGCTGTAAATAAAAATACTTCTGATAAAAATGTTATAGTAAATAATAATAATGTTTCAAATGTATCTGTAAATAATAACTCTAGTGTGCATAATTCTATAGCTAATGTAAATAATTCTGATTTAAAAAATAATGATTTCATTCCTATGCAAAATGTAAATAATATTAGTAATTTGTGTATTGTACCTATAACTGATAATAATCATACTTGTGTTGATGTTCTACCTAATACTGTAAATATCCCTAAGTCTTTAAGTAATGACTCGATTAATAATAATGTCAATTCAAATTCTGTAGCTATATCCAATACTATCAATGAAATGCATATTAATTCTTCAAATGTTACTTATGATTCAAACATAAAATCCTTCCATGACTCACAAACGCCCTCGACAAGTGCTGGCCCAGGCCAAAAGTATAATGTGAAAAACAAAAGAGCACTTGCGTCGGCAAGTGATGAAGAAGGATTTATAAAACCAAAGAAAACGGCACATGTCAGATTTACTAAACTGTCAACTCAGACAGACTTGGCTAACAAATTTTACCCCTTAGGAAATACTGTCCCCTCTGAATCTCCCTCTCAAAATGAAATTGTGAATAGACAAACTGAAAAATCCATTCCACCTATTATGGTTAAATTTGAAAATAATTTCAACCAAATCATTTCTAATTTGAAGGAAAAATTTGATAAATCCTTAACAGTCAAACTATGTGGCGAATATTAAAAGTTTTTCCATCCTCATCAGATGCACACAGAATTATTTCTAAACATCTAACTGACAATAACATCGAATGTCTAATTATTAAAAACAAAATGGAAAAATCAATTAAAGTAGTTATTAAAGGGTAGCTACGTACGATCCCTACTGAATTGATCTGTGAGGAGTTATCTGAAAGAGGTTTTGATGTGGCTTCTGAGGCCGTAATGAGAAAGCACAGGGTCAAGGAACCTATTCCTTGCTTCCTCATTACTCTCAATAATAATGAGATTGCAAATGAAATTTTTGATATGAAAGAAACACTAAACGTCATCGTTAAAGTAGAAAGATACATAAATACTAGACCAGTGCAATGCTTCAATTGCCAGGGCTTTTTCCACAACTCGTTTATCTGTCACCTAAAGCCTAACTGTGTGAAGTGAGGAAAAAAGCATTCTTCCAGAGACTGCCCCCACAAAAAAATAGAACACCCAAAATGTGTAAATTGTGGTAATAACCACACAGCCTTTTATGCAGGATGTCCTATCAACCCAATGAACAAAAATAAAAACAATAATAAGCCCACTATTGCTTCAACAGCAAATCTTAGAAAACCAAACGTTTCTTTCGCCCAAGCGGCGGCTAGTAACATCCCCCATCAACATCAGGCTACTTCCCCATCCCCCAATCCAATACAGGAATTAGGTAATTTAGAAAATTTGCAAACCATCCTTCAACTTATTAGGCAAATTAATTTAATTTTTAAAGAGTACCCAACCCTACTTGATTGTCCCTCTCTTTGTAAAAAGCACCCACCCTACTGATAAACTTAATCTTCTACTTAAAGCCCTAAGCGCTTGCAACCCATCTGAATGTCAGTAAACAAATTCAAGAATCTCAATTTTATGCAAATGGCATCCTTTCAAAATTAGCAGAGTTTAAAAACTTTGTTCTAAAAAATAGTCCGGATGTCATCTTCCTCCAAGAGACCCATTTAACTAAAACAAGCAAATTAAGCATTCCAAATTGTTCGACTTACAGGAATGACAGGATAACAGCTCAGGGCGGGACTGCTATCCTGGTCAAAATAAAAATTAACCACTCCCACTTGCCCACCCCCAAACTATACTTTACTGAAGCCACAATCATAAACCTTCATTATTCTGACAACAGTGACATCACCCTGATTTCATTGCACCCCCCCACAACCAAATCCCCGCTTGTAATGGACCTAGAAAATCTTCTGTCCATAAATCATAATAGCTGGAGGCCTTAACGCCAAACACACAAACTGGGGCTGCAGTTACAACAACACATCTGGAAGGGTGCTCAACTCCTTGATACAGAACACAGACCTTAATATTTTCAGATCGGATAAACCAACCCACTATGGCCACACTTTTGGTAATTTTATCAATTTAATGCTTTCCAGGGGGGTCCAGCCTCCAACAAAAATTGTTACTATTGAAGAGCTCCCCTCTGATCACTATCCCGCCATAATTATACTTCAACAACTCTCAGGCACAAAACCCTGAAAATCTCAAAACACACCACAACTGGAATAAATTTAGACATGAAATTAATAACTCTATTCCAAATTCTTCCTTTAAAATTTCTAACAACGCTAATCAACTTGAATTTAAAGTCAATGACCTCACTGAAATTATTAAAAATGCATTAACAAACAGCAAATTTAGTAAAGCCTGTAATACTGCCGAAACCCTCCCAACCCTTATTATAAGTCTGATCAAAGAAAGAAAGAAATTAAGAAAACAGTTCAACCGCCATAGATCCCCATTAATTAAAAACCGAATTAACTCCCTTAAAAGAATAATTAAAGATAAAATTACTGAACATCACCAAAATTCTTGGAATAATTTCATTACTAACCTAAACCTGGAAGATTGGTCTTTCTAGAGAGCTGTGAACAATAAAAACAAGAAGTTTGAACCGATTCCCCCACTTTTGGACAAATTAGTCACGTCGAACAAGGAAAAAGCTGAGTGCCTCGCTAAATCTCTCGAGAAGCAATTTGAACCCAACAACTTACCTAACCTAGCTCAAGAGCACAGGGTTAATCATGAAATTACTGAATACTTCCAATTATGTACTCCCCCCCCCATCAAGCTCCTGAGGTCTCAGCATCTGAAATAGAAGAAATTGTTGCAAAATTAAAAAATAAGGAAAGCCCGGGACATGACCAGATGACAAATAAAATCATGAAACAAATCCCAACTAAGGCGATTTGCTATCTTACTTACATCATTAATGACATCTTGTCACTTGGTCACTTCCCAAATATATGGAAGAAAGCAGTGATCATACCAATCTACAAACGGGAAAGTGCAATAAAAACCCCGAAAGCTATAGGCCCATTTCTTTATTACCCACCATGGTTAAAATAGCGGAAAAAATCTTCCTTAGAAAATTAAATGAATTTGAAAATCAAAACAAAATTATTATTCCGGACCAATTCGGTTTCAGAAAAAATTTATCCACTAACCACCAACTATTGAGAGCTGTAGAAAAAATTTCCACAGGTCTAGCCAAGAAAAAATCTACTGGATTTCTTGACGTAGAAAAAGCTTTCGATAGAGTGTGGCATAGTGGACAAATTTATAAACTAATAGTCAACAATTTCCCCATCCATCTTATAAAACTTATTCAAAATTACTTAACCAATAGGACTTTTACAGTAAGGCTAGCAAATATTTATTCTGAAAACAGACCCATTCACGCAGGCGTCCCTCAAGGATCACTGCTGGGTCCTTTTCTATTCAACATATTCATTAATGATATCCCCAAACATCCAAAAAAAATGCTTTGCCTGTTTGCAGATGATACTGCTATTCTATCCACCAGTTCCCAACTGAGTAATATTCATAAAAATTTATCTGAACATCTTGTGGCCATAGAGGAGTGGTTGAAGGTATGGAAAATCAAAATTAATGTCACAAACACGCAAGCTGTTTTTTCCATGAGGAAGTTGACTACCCCCCCCCTCCCAAAATCATGTTAGGTGGAGTGGATTTACCATGGAAAAATAAGGTGGATTACCTCGGCCTAACAATAGACAGAAGACTAACTTGGAAACAACATATCCAAAAAACAAAGACTAAATTTATTACGGCCATAACTCTCCTAAATCCACTAATTTCTCTAAATTCTAAACTCTCCCTGTTTAACAAAATTATAATTTATAAAGCATACCTCCGCCCAATAATCACTTATACTGTACCAATCTGGGGTGGAGCTGCCATTACAAATTTTAAAATCCTTGAGGCGCAACAAAATAAAATTTTACGAATGATTTCTTGGGTGGAAAATTGCTTTAGGAATTCCCTAATTAGGGAAAACCTAGGTATACGAGGGTCACTCTGAAATTTTTGAGATACAACTAGGTTTTTAAAGTTATACTTATAAAATTTTAGGTGTGTTCAAAGTAGTCTCCTCCAGCATCAATGCACTTATGTAGACGAATTTTCCACAGATTAAATGCCTCAAGCCATTCATTTCTTGGAATAGATGGAAAAATGCATTTATAGCTACATCAATCTCTTCTACTGAATGAAAACGACGTCCACGTGAGTTTTTTTTTAGATTAAAGAATAACCAAAAGTCGCACATAGCTAGATCAGGTGAATACGATGGATGTTCGATCACTTTAATTTGTTTTTGTTTAAGAAACTCAACTGTTAATCTGGCTGTATGTGAAGATGCATTATCATGGTGAAGCATTAGTCCTCTAACATTTAGTTCTTGTAGAATTTCTGGAAGACATTTAGTGGTACACCAGTTTGCTGTTACTGTCTTCTGTCCTTCCAACTTGATGGCTTTGACCAATCCCGTTTTTCTGAAGAAAACGGCATACATACCTTTTTTCAGTGCGCGTTGATTTTTCACCATTGTCGGCGTGGGATCACCTTCAAAGACTCATACTTTGCTTTCTTGACGTGTTGGAACGTCAAAAAACGGTATGTACGTTTCATTACCTGTTACAATTTTAGAAATGATGTGGTGGTCACCATCATTTAGCAATTTAAGAGTTTTTTTACTGATTCTGACACGCTCCTCTGTTTGGTGCTCAGTTAGATTATGGGGAATCCAACGGCAAACTACTTTTTTCATATGTAATTCTTCATGAATGATTTTGTGTATGGCTGCGGATCCAATGTTAAGTTCCTTCTGTATCATTTGATAGGTACTGCGATTATCATCCATTAACATTTTTCGTATGGCAGACACATCCGGGATTACTGCCGACGGCGGCCTTCCTGTGTGTTCTTCATCCTGAAGAAAATTGCGACAACTTCTAAATTCTCTAAACCATCTGAATACAGTAGCACAAGCTGGAGATTCATCACCCAATGCTAATTGCAACCGTTGAACGCATTCTTCTTGATTTAATCCTGCTTTAAAATCGTAGAAAATCATAGCGCGAAAATGTTCTCGCGTCAACTCCATTTTCTCTTCTGTTTAAAATTTATTCTACGCTAAGCAAGTTGAAGTAAGTCAGTAAAAAATCATCTTCTGTATTAAAATACTTTGTATTTTAAAATTAAATCGTGATTTTTATTTTGTGAATTCTTGTCTGCGGGTATCTTAAAAATTTCAGAGTAACCCTCGTATTGTCGCTCAAAAGATACAGTAAATATCTCTCCTTTAGATTTTATGATAACCTACCCAAAATTAACAATTCAGAAATCAGCAAAATTGAAAACTATAGCCCATACGAAATTCAAAATTTTCATAGGCCGAGGTCAGTTCTGAGGATAAAACCTCGGTCTAACAACCCCACCCACCACCCGAGATATAAATACAGAAAAAGATCTTGACTTTAATCACTTAATTAACTGTAAATAATTTCCTTTTCATAAATATCTCTATATTATTTATATTAAATGATTTGTACACATTGTCCTTTAAATTACTTGTTTTTTCTATGTTTAAAATTGCTTATTTTATGAATGTGTATATATATATATATATATATTCTTATTCTGTCTATTGCTATGATTCTCCTGCAATTGTCATGTTGTAAATAATATATTACTCAAGATATCTTAGCCTTTCTAACAATCATATGTTTTGATATTTTTTCTCGTAAATATTTTTTTAGTCAAGATCTTTTTATTTTCACAACTTATTCATGTAGTACTTTTATTATTGTAAATACATAATTATTCAAGATTCTTTACTTATTTTTCATATATTTGTATTAACTTTTAATGTCGTTTTTTCTTCACTGTCATTTTGAACATGATATCTTTATGATTTCTTCATGCAAATAAAGCATATCCCCTTATCTTACTTGCCATGCAGAGTACTGCCTCATTGGGAGCACTTTCCTCTATTTCTTATGCAAATCTCATCTTTAAGCAATAACAATTTAACTACCATTGTCTTAGACTATTCTTTTTGGAATAGAAGGTAAATGGCCGAAAGGCTAGAAACCTATCCAACCCTAGATCCAAAAAAATTTAAATTTTAAGAAAGCTTATGGCAACAGATTTATTATTGATATTTACTTTGGCAACACAGACCAATATTTAAGACGAACATCTTCCCGAAAATGACGGCACAACGAAATTTGAAATGCCGCTAGGTGGCGTGACCGATGCGTTCTACCACTATCGTAGTGGGAAATGCATTGACCTCTATGGGAATAAAAATCTTTTAAATTAAACTTCAAGTAATATGAAACAGTTGAATTTACATGATAAATATATTGATTACGGTAAAAAAATGATAAGGGAAATACAAAATCTAACTTTTTATTTTTAGGTGTTATGCAGAATGGAAATAATTTTACTTTCGTTTTTGTGAATAATGAACAATTTATATATAATTCAGAAAATTCATTGCATCTATTTCGAATATTATTTGAATTGTTATATTTCTTTTTTGATGTTTCACCTCGATTATTTATTTTAAAATTTTCTAAACTTAACCACATAATAGATAGTTAATAGAGTTGAAAGACATTTTGATTGATACATTATTTTAATGCATTTTATCATTAATTGTAATTTTAGAATTTAAATTTCAAAGATATTGAATTTTATAAATTATTTTAGAATAATTAATTTAAAATTCAATATCTTTGAATTAGAAATCAAATAATTATCTTTTAATATTTTTTATACAAATGTAGTTATATAATAACAGAATAATAATATATAATAATAATAGAATTGAATATTATAATAATAGAATTGATATGTTTTACATATCAATTCTATTATTATAATGATTTTTGTAGAAAATAATTTTAATATTAAATTTTTTATTATTTTAATTTTAACTTTTTTTAGTTTAAGCTATAAAAATATTTTAGTATGTAATTGCATTTTATTGTAATTAATTTTTTATGCCATTGAAAATTAATTATTCTTCAAAGTAATTTCTTATAACCATATTTAATATATAATAATTTCTTAACTGTGTTATGTCATTAATAAATTATCTAAATATAGCATTTCTTAAAATTTCATGTAAGAACTATTTAAATCTAGATTGTGGAAGTATTTTTTTGAAAAAAGTCTAAAAACAATACATCAACTACAATAAGCTTTCCAATTTTTCATTATTTTTCCTAAATGACATAATAAAATCTAAATTTACATTTCTTTGAAAAGAAAGCAGTAACATAAAACACAAACTAAATTTTTGCTTCATTTTATATGAATTACAAACCTAATATCCTACTTCACTGAATCACTTTCTAAAAATTATAGTAACTCATGAAAAATAGGACATTTAGTTAAATGTGATATATGGTTCAATGCATCCAACAATGTCCAATTATGAATGTTTGTCATGAAAATTTCATTTACTATTGCATTGTAAATCAATTTCTGCTTAACAATGGAGTTAGATTCTGCAAAAAGAAAATAATGATTAAATAACCAAAAATATATAGTCCTACACAAAACAGAATAATTTAAAAATTTAGTTAATTTAATATAAAGTAAAATTAGCAAGATCAAATTCAATGTAAATACAAAAATATGTTAAATTTGTTATTCAAGATCTCATATATAATATATTAAACATGAAAATAAATGTAATAGAAATAAAAACAATAATAATTTCCTTAAATAAATCATGCATATATTTGAAATGGCTTTACATTTTTACAATTTATAACATATAAAAATACTTCAAAGCACAATAATCATCAAATTATGAAATAAAACATGCAAATGAAAAAATATACTATTCAATATTTTTAATGCATAGGTATCACTTAGCATCCTTGTAAAGTTGTAAAAATTGAAAAAAATAATACAAATGCATAGATTTTGTTCATTATATAACATAAACTAACTTATTAAGATAAAAATTATTAATCAAATATAGAAGTACATGAATTATATTTTGCACGTTGTCTTTGCTGACAATACCTTTGGTGCACAAAACAAATTTGGTAGTTTTCCCCCATTCTTCTTTCTTCGATCAATATCTGATTTATAGCCGCTTAGGACAAAAATTTTACTTTGATTTTAGCATTTTACAATAATAAAAATATTTAGAAATCACAAATACAAAATTATGAACTTCAAAATGCTTGGTTGGTTGGGTTTTGTGGCGCAAGGTTGGTTGGTTGGTTTTAATGGCGCAAGGTCCAAGAAAGGACAAGCTGCGCCAGACGTCAGTTACGAATTGATCTCTTTTAAAGCCCATTAAAAACTTAAAATTATAAATTTTTAAAATAACATGTTTTATTTAAATGATATGCATATTTATAGAAATTAAAAAACTTGTAATTAAAATATTTTTAAAAGTTGATAAAATGAAGAAAAATTAAAACTTGTGATTAAAATATTTCTAAATTTAGATAAAGTGAATAAAATTAATTGCTTTTAAAAACGCTAACAGATTGCGATGGGGTGGTTCTCCTAGCAAGTCTTCTAAGTTTAAAATATCGCTGTTAAAAAATATGATTCAGAAATGGTTAAAATATGGACACACAATTAAAATATGATGTACCGTGTATGGTTCATCACACGTTTCACACCAAGGATTTAAATCACTCAAGAACAGATGTTTGTGAGTGAATTGCGTGTGACCAATAAGAAGGTGAGTCAGTCTGACATCTGCGCTTCGTACAGGTAGAACATCAAAAGGGATGATAAATGAAAAAATGGAATGGAGTTTGTTGCTGACTTGCATATTCCAAGATTCCTGCCAAAGAGAATTTATAAAATGTTTTATTCCTTTTCTCACATCTATTGATGGAACTGAAGGCAGAATAGGAATAGATGCAGACCTCGCAGCCGCATCAGCCTTCTCATTACCATCTATTCCTATGTGGCTTGGTATCCAGCAAGACAGTATCTCGAATCCATTTCGAGAGATTGAATCAAGCAATTTGAAAATTTTGGACACAACTGGATGGCAAATATAGTTAAAATTTTTTAAAGCTTCTAAAACACTCTTACTGTCAGTGTATATGCAATATTGATGTACGTTTTTAGTAGTCACATGCTGAAGTGCACAGTATATAGCCATGGCTTCAGCAGTGAAAATGGAGCAGGATTTGTGAAGGCTGTAACTGAAGGAGGTATTGTCAACATAAACTCCACAGGCGACATATCCTGCAGCCTTAGATCCATCTGTTTAGACGGGAGTGTACAGAGCATACTGACAGCAATAAAATGCATAAAGCTGTTGAAAATAGCAGGAGTTGTGTCAGACTTTTTATAGTCTTCAAAGGCATTGAGTACTGTAATGTTTGGGTTATACCAAGGAGGATACCGGAAGAAGTCTGTAGACTCAATCCGGACATCATATAGGTCAGACAGCAAAAGATAGGATTTAATACTTGTGAGAAAAGGTTGAATGCTGGAAGGTCTAGCATTATATAATCTCTTAAGAGCGGCATTTGGAATTGTAGAATGCAAGGGATGATGAGGTGAGGACATAATTTTTGAATAATAATTAAGAGACAGCTGCATCGGCCGCAGGTCTAATGGTAATTGTTGGCAGATTACATATAGACTCTGGACGGGTGAAGTGCGAAATGCACCAGAGCATATCCTTAAAGCAGAGTGGTGGACAGTGTCCAATCTGCCTAAGACGGAAGATCTAGCTGACATATACGCAGCACAACCATAGTCAATGCGAGATACAATTACTGACTGGTAAATTCGAAGGAGTGATATGCGATCTGCACCCCAAGATGTATTCGAAAGCACCTTGAGGATATTGAGCAATCGCTGGCACTTCTTCCGCAGATGTAACGGATGCGGAAGGAAAGTTAATTTCTTGTCGAAAATCACCCAAGAAATTTTATCTCAACAACAACAGGGACAAGTCTACCGTTTATGTGCAGTACAGGATCATGATGGAAACTAGTTTTCCTGCAGAAGTGAACACAACAGCTCTTACTCGGAGATAGGCTAAGGCCATTCTGTGCACACCAAGCACTGAGATTATTGACAGTTGCTTGCAATTGTCTCTCAATTACATTCATGTTGGAACCCTGATATGAAATTTGCAAGTCGTCGACATATAAATTTTTATGAACAGGAGGTGGTAGTTGATGAAGTATGTTGCTGATGAAAAGGTTAAAAACGGTCACGCTTAAAACGCTACCTTGAGGGATACCCTTATCTTGGATAAAAGTATTGGAAAGTGCATTTCCAATGCGCTCTCTGAAAAACCGGAGGGCTAAAAAGCTCTGTATGAACATGGGAAGATAACCCTTAAAGCCAAGATTGTACATAGTACGGAGAATGCCATAGCGCCACGTACGATCATATGCTTTCTCAATATCAAAGAAGATTGCAACAAGATGGTTTCTCCTTACAAAAGCATTTCGAATGTGGGTTTCCAGATCTATTATGTAATCAATAGCAGATCAACCTTTTCGAAAACCACTTTGATGAGGAGGGATGCAATTATTCTTCTTTAAGATGTAAGTGAGTCTTGCATTGACCATACGCTCAAAAGTTTTGCTTAGGCAACTCATAAGAGCTATTGGACCATAACTCATAGGGTCAGAGGAATCTTTGCCCGGTTTCAAAATAGGAATTACTATCGCTTCTCTCTACGCTGTGGGATAAGCATGTTCCGTCCAGATTCTATTAAACAATACAAGTATGTTCAATAATGAATCTGGATGTAAATGACGGAGCATTTGATAAGAGATTCCATCAGGTCTGGGACTGGTGTTGTTTGCCTGATATAAGGCAAACTTCAATTCTGACAATCCAAACGCACAATTGTACGGTAGATTTCTTCGATCAGTAAACCGTAGAGTAGTCCGCTCAGCTATTCGTTTAGACCTTTGAAAAGCGGGACTATAGGAATCAGAGCTGGACACACTAGCAAAGGTTTCTTCGATGACACTAGCAATATCTACTGTTGAGGAATGTACAGCAGCTCCAGTTTTTAAAACAAGAATGGAATAATCCTGATAAATATCATTGGCTGCTTTTACTTATCTCCACAATTGTTTACCAAATGTCGATGACGTAAATGAAGAGACTTAACGAATCCAAGATTCTCTTTGACTCTGGCATCTTACTCTACTAGCTTGAGCTTTGGTCTTTGTAAAAGCAATAAGGTTCTCCGTAGTTGGGTATCTTCGGAAAATATTCCATTGCTTCCTTTGTTTCTTAAAAGATAGTCGGCATTCTTCCTTCCACCATGATTTCATAAGCTTGCGTTGGATAGGAGAACTTTTAGGAATAGCAACATCCGCAGCTTTGATTATTGTGTCAGCGACATATTCAACGACGTCATCAATAGCATCACTCTTAAAACTCTTGTTTCCGTAATCATAGCCAATTGCGTGAAAAGAACCCAATCGGCTTGACTGTACACGTAAGTAGGTGGCCTATGGGACAGATTATTACCTTCAGTCTGAGTCACGATAAGAGGGAAATGATCGCTGTTGAAAAGGTCATTTCCTACGGCAAAATTCAGCAATGGCAGAAGTAGCGGAGAACAAATAGCTAAGTCAAGAGAGTGAAATGTCCTTGTAGGTTCGTGAAAATAAGTCTTCTCGTTGGTATTTAGCAGACAGAGAGAGTTGTCAGATATGAACTGCTCTATCTGACGACCGCGAGAATTCGTATCATCACTACCCCACAAAGGACTATGACCGTTAAAATCACCGAGCAATAAAAATGGAGCTGGGAGTTGATCAACTAATTCATCTAGTTCTTCAGCTTGAATGATGTCATTTGGTGGTAAATAAAGGCTACAAACAGTGATTAGACATGTAGTATAAATTTTGACAGATACAACCTGCAGTGTAGTGCGCAGCTGGTGTGCTGTGCTAGGGTATCTGTTGGAAGTGAAAATACAAACACCACCGCTTGCAGTGGCACTACCATCATAATCATTTCTGTAGCATTGAAATCCTCGTAGTTTAGAGCCAATAGTGGGCTTCAGGAAAGTTTCCTGGAGAGCCACACATACAGGATTGTACTAGGAGATGATGTATTTGACATCATCAACTCGAGGCCGGAAACTACGACAATTCCATGAAACAAATGAAGTCATTAATGGAATATGGACTAACCGTTATCACTGTTACTCAGAGTCATCTCAGATGAATCTTCAAAATTGAGCTCATCATAGGAGAGATATAATTTAACGGTGTTTGCAAAAAGGGGTTTCTTTGAAGTTATGGAAGACAATCGATGGCCTTCCTTGGCAAGTTTTAATTTCCTGGCTTTCAAAGCTTTTGATTTTGCAGACATTTTGGTATAACTAGGCTCAGACCTGCTGATCTTCGTAGCTTGTGGTTGCAAACAAACTGAAGGGCATGAACCTTCTTCTGTTTGAGTACTACATGATCGAGTGATTTTTTAACGGCAGCTGCATAGCTAACACCAGCTACTGGAGTCCGGGAAGTTACTAAGCGTCGAGCTTCTGGATAGGAAATATTGTTTTTGATTTTAATTGAGAATAAGAAGTGTGATCACCTTTGCAATTGACACACACTTCTTTAGCATCGCAGGTAAGACTGTCATGACCAACGTCAGAACAATGGGCGAGCCATCTTAGAATGCCCAAAACATTGACATTGGAAGCATCTTAGAGGACTTGGGATGAAAGGCCGAACAGAACACCTCAGATAAGCAACTTTAATATGTTGTGGCAAGTCTGGTGTAGCGAAAGTCAATATGAGATGCTTTGTGTTCAAGACAATGCCATCTCTCTTGATTGTAATTCGCTTGACTGCACAGACATTCTGGCTTTGCAGGTTGTCTAATATTTCATCTGTTGGCGTATGAAACAAGTCCTCTGCAGATATCACACCACGTGAGAAATTTAGATTTCCGTGAGGCTCGACACTAACAGCTATGTCAGCTATAGTATTTGACTTGGATCAGGATAGACTGCTTTTCGGATGCAGTTTCTATCAACAGAACTCCAGATTTAAGTTTTTAAATGATTTTACTTCACCAACATTTGAAGTAATAGCCTTTTCAATAAGAAAAGGTGAAACTGACTCAAAAGGCCAATTTTTTTAACAATAAAAAATTTTGCTCTACATGTGACCATTTGTTGTTCCCGTGGGAGTGAGGAAAAAGTTTTTTTTTATCCATAAAGGGTGAAATAAAATTCGGGGATAAGACGGCACCACCCACCACGGAGTCCTACAAGGGTATGAAAGTCAACCGCATCAGCGCTAGCCAGTCCCTATACACTCACAGTACATCCCTGAAGTGGCCACCACCCTTAACGAGTCACCCAGTAAATGTACCGATCGCTTGATCCATAAAGCTGAGTGATGAGTTGAGGACCACAACACACCTCCCACTTACCTGAAGCAGAGGCCAAAGTAATGTGTTGGTCTCTGGGGACCTCAATTACCAGGGCCCTACTTTCCAGGGACACTGGTCTCCACGCACGGCAAACACGTGGGTGATTTAGTCCCCAAAAGAAGCTAATAGCAACAGAGTGGCGACAGCTACTCGAGGGGAGCCCTTAACCTCATGAGAGGCAACCACATTGAGGGAGAAAAGGAAGAAAAAGCAGAAGGGAAGTGGAGAGTAGAAAATAAAGAGAAGTATAGATCACAGGGGTACCTCAGGATTGTGACACCTGTGTTTACTTAAAGAAAGTAAACCCCCTGAGGAGTTTGTGGCGCAAGGACAAAAAAAAAAAAAAAAAAAAAACAAGAAA
>JAPDSC010033276.1:0-10721 GCA_026290005.1 Latrodectus geometricus
GAATAGATCGGGTTGGGTTTGTTACTGTTATTTTCGATCGATAGACGAGAACTAAATAGACAGAGCATGATAGGTTTTGTCACTTTGCAGCCACACTCGATACATGAGAGCAAAGTAGGCAGGAATTGATTTCTTGTTCTAAAGTAGTAGGCAGATTACAGTTGAAAAGACAGGACTGAATTTCTCCCTCTAAGGTTGGTTTCGATAGACGAGATATGAAGAGATCGATTTTACTTTCTCGCTCAATGCTCGTCCCGCCTTTAATACACGAAGATTGAGTAGCCTTATTTGATTTGTACTTTTATACTATCACTTTTAAAATATGGAAGCAAATGCAACAAGAACGAGCCTTAAAAATTGATTTTGAATTCCTACTGACATTCTCACAAAAAGTAGTCAACCATTTAACGAACTGATGAAGCATTTACAAACCAGCTACTACAGTTAGATCTGAAGATAAAGACATAGGGAATTATGAAGAACAGATGATATAAATACAAACTTTCATGTCTAATACATATTTCAACCCGGAAATAAGCTTTAATAGAACTTAACTGCACACGTTTTAGAGAAAAAAACTTGAATATACAATTTTTGTACTTTTAAAATTGAGTTTTTTCAAAGGAAAACAAAACTTGCATGAATAAGCAAGCGTAACTTTCATAAATTGTGAGGAGCAAAAAAATAATCATAAATACTGTGATGTTAATATTTATTAGTTAAAAATTTAGCATAGAAAAGCTTATATTTACTTATATAAAAGTATTTTAGTAAATTTTTAATTTCATAAAAGTTATCATCGCCAATTGCTTTGCTAAAGTAGCCAAGTCGCTCATATCAAATCGAGATTTCATTTAGCCAAAATAACGTTTTTCAAAAATGCACTGAACTGGTGTTTAAAGTAGGTAACGGTGTAGTAATAAAAGCAGCTGCGGATTATAACGTTTTGGAGTTCATAACTGACAGTTTCTTCGATCTAGGTGTTACTTTTCATATGCAAATTAGATTTCTATTTAATTTTATTTATGTTAAGACGGCTGTATCCAAAAAACCCAAACGTTTTCGGATATTTTAGGATTTTCCAGTATTTTCAGGACTTTGAATTAATATTAGTCAGCTGAGCAAAATTTTTTCAAATATCTATCATTATTTCATTTGTTTATTTTAACTATATAAATATCTTGGCGATTATTTTGAAGTTTCAAATTTCCCGCCAAATACTAAGAATGTAGCAACGTCTGAAATAAGCCTTTATAACACAAAAAATTAAATCTGCTGACATAGTAATGAGAGAATAAAAATGTAAATTTTATCAATAACAACATTTATTTTTAGAATGAATAATTAATTTTCATAAAGCTATTTTAGTAATTTATCTTTCATTTCCGTTTCTATGGTAACAGATGCTACTGCACAGTAAAAACAGTTTTCCGATTACCATGTCTTCCTCAAAAATTTAAATTTTTCCTCACTCATCTTACATCTATGTATCAGACCGTATATGAAAAAAAAACGTTTAAAATACATTGGTTCAGATTAGATGTAATTTAGTAACAATATCTTCATTTAATCTAATGAAAAAAATTAACTATTTTTTAATATTAAATTTATTAATTTATTTTATTCTTTCAGCCTGAAGTTGAAAATGAATAGAGGGATTTAAGAAAGAATGTTTATCTTAATATATAATTTACCAATTTGTATACACTGATTGAATACTTTATAAGAACATTGTATGAAAACATCTCTGATTGTCTCCTTACGATTTTTCTTCACCCAAGGTTTTGCAGTTTAATTAATGGTCATTTATTGTGCCAGCGTCTCATCCAATGGTGGGCATCGAACCCACGAACTATTGAACCGAAGAGCCGAGCGCTAATTCTTCGGTCGCAAGCCTGACAGATGTATTATAGTTGTTGATGTTTTTGATGACACTTGACAATGCCAAGCCCGCCCGTCAGAGACTAGGCGTGTGAAGTGAGTGAGAGCGTCTTCCGTTTTTGAATAGAGCACCCTCATACGAAGGTGGAAGTATGACTTTTGGCTCATAGATGGCAGCACCATCTGAAGCTTTCAATTTAGAGATTGAAACCAGAGGAGACCCGAAGTCTGGTTCCAACCATCCCCAGAGATATTAATTTGGAATGGGAACATGGAGGACATTGCGACCCGACAGATTTTACGTGTCCCAGTCGTCCTTAGTGAACACGACGGATCTTCGGCTAAGCCAGGTTTCGAATTCACAACCATTTGGTAACGAGAATGACGCGCTAACCAACCAGGCTACCACGGCCTTGTATTATAGTTTAAAGCGGATTCTCAATAGGACAAAAACTCACATTCAAAGTGGAAATTGAAACAAAAAACTAATTAACTTAGGAAAAGAACTCTTATTTCTCAGCAAGCCAAATACATGCTAAGATGAATTACAACAAACTATCAAAACACACATTTATCAATGTTAATCATGTAATTATTTATAAGGACATCATGAAAATTTATTTGATCTGTTATCGATAAATGGTCATCTTTTGCAACGATAGCCAATTAGATCGGGACCTACAGTTTAATTGGATTTCGAACCACTACAAACATCACAGCCAAAAACTGATCCTAACTATTGCGCCGAAGACCAGTATTTTAATCATTCCCCTTTCAGCTTGGCAAGGACGAAATAATTAGACTTAAAACTATTTGTATCTAGAACATAAAAAGAAATTAAGATCTTTAAAGAAATAGATTAATAATAAGAATGTATATAACTAGTAATTTATTCATATATGACAATCTAATATATTCTTGCCCGATGTGATGGAAATCTAAAATATTACACAGAAGGATTTATGAATGATTTTTAGTTTTCACAAAAATAATTCTTTATATTAATCATTCTACTTATTTCATTATCACGTATTAATGAGGAATTTTACTAGTAGAGACGCGAATGTTTTTATGAGTCAGCTTCCTTAGCAACATTCTTACTGAGTATTGTTTTGGGATTAAACTCTCAAATCACGTAATAACATTTTCTTTCTAAAGAAAAATAGCAATTCAGATTCGAGTTCTAGAAAAAGGAATGATTTTCATTATAATAACAATAAATGGGAAATGAATTCCAGAGCTTTTGTGGGAAATTAATGTTTTAAAGTAACACATTTCTCTTACTCCGATGTGAATGTAGAAAGTTACAGTGTTTCTCAAATTTCTAATTTCTGAGAATAAAAAAGCTAATTTTAGCAAAATAATATTTGTAGTTCGAATGAAAGTCTTTTGTTGGTAGGAATTCATGAATTTGATGAATGAAAATCACGTTAGCAGTTATTAAAATGGAAATCGGAGTACTGAATGGTTTTCTCCAAACATTTTCAATAATTAGAAAAGTTACTTCTGCATAAATTCCACTACATAAATGTGAGAAATTCCAGAATTCAAAAGCACAGAAATTTTCTCAGAAAAGATACATAAAGTGCAAAATAATGAATAAATTGTAAAATTTTCCAAAGAATAGATTTGGTTTTTTGTAGGTTGGGTTTGTAACTAAGCGGTCATTTTTTGCACACTTGGATTAATAAGACTGGGACTTGTATTTTAAAGTAAATTCGAAGCCCAAAGTGGTATTCGAACCTATGATCTTTTGAACCAAGGCCAGATTAGGGTAAATCGCTCAATTGGCAGTTTCTCGGTTCGCTCATGATGACTTGTCTGATGGGAAACAGCAGTTTAAAGTGGACTTCGAATCATTAATGCTCTCGCAGGGAATCAAACCTACAATCTGTTGCACTGAAGTCCAGAGAGATAACCAAAAAAAAAAAGTCAACTGTTATTTCAACCGTAGAGTTCTGGACTTTTTAGTTCAATAGTTCGTGAATTCCATTAATATAATCAAAAATTTATGATGGTACTACTCAGCGCAGTAAATCATTCCCTATGTGGGAATCGAACTGATAGCATTCGATCCTAAACGCTGCATAAAATTAAAGATATGTCAAATTAATTTCGGAGGCTGCCATATTAAAAGAATTTATTAACAAAATAATTAATATAATTGCAATGACTTACATAAAATATGAAAATATTCTTATGCACTATTAGATTATTATTTGTCGCTCAAAATATCGTTTTCGCAAAGATAATTGAATGGTTAGAGTTTTGGGGTTTTCAGTTCAAAAGTTCGAATTCCATTCCCACTTCAGGTGTTGTTTGTTGTAATTAAAATTCCATTTTAAGCAGTGAGCTCCCATTCAATAAGCTATCATGTGCAAATATTACTTGTAAAGAGATTATCAACCTAAATTAATTCATCTTTATAGCATTTACATAACTATCAAAGGTTATAAATATTAATGATATGATTTTAAAGCGTGTATAAACACATACAGCACGAGGAAACCCTGATTTGTTTATTTGGGAATGAGTAAGTTACATTTTCGTTTTATATAAATGATTCACCATAACTTGAACTGACAGCTAAATCTTAACCTAATAGTTCGTGGGTTCGATTCTGACGCCGAACGTATCTATGTAGTAGTAAAATAAATCTATTATGAATCATAAGTTACAATTTAATTAGCATGCATGAAGGAAAAAAATTACATGAAAATAACAACTAAATTCAAATCACACTCAAAACAGCAGATAACATTTGAAAGACCATTTTTAAGAAAACATAATTTTTTAAATTGAATTATAAATTTCATAAATCCTGTCCAATTTTTATTTGAAGTCACATTGAAGCATTTTCAATAAACTGACTTATCCATGACAGTTTCATAGTAAATTAAAATACTTTAAATCAATTTATTTTGATAATACCAATTAGAAAACCAGACAAATAGTTTTTCCGCTACGCATAAGATAAGATTAAGATGATTTCTTATCATAAAGGGATAACAATTACTAAAGAGAGATTACAGTAAAAGCTTTTCCAAGTACTTTGCTAACAATTCAATTGTTATGAAGCATTATAATAATGTTTATTCCGTATATCTAGTTAATTAAACTGAAAATACAAATAATGTCATGTTATTCAGCTCTTAATTTTTTCTTCTAAGTTAAAGCCAGGTGCTTAGCTAAATATTTTGTAGCCAATATGCAACTATGAATCAATTTATAATTTTCCTTTCGTTTTCATGAAAAAAATCTATATATATATATTTTTTTACCATGAAATACTTTAATTCTAAATGTACAATCATATTGCTTTTGTAAATATCAAGAATATATGCTGAGAAACATAACTCTCAAAATCAAACACACATTTTTTGGTATACGTAACTTAATTGTTTTCATAAATGTTTATATTCATATCTCACATGATATTTAGAAAAATACACTAACTCTTTAACAGAAAAATATTTTTTACACACAAATGAAGTTCTGGAAAAAGCAAGTCTGTAATTTAATATAAAAAATAACTGAATTCTTCGATCATACTGAATGTTCACAACACGAACAGTTGAGTTGATATTTAAACAATGAGGGATTCGAGCTAACAACCTATTGAACTGAAGACTAGAAACCTAATAGTTCAACTGCTTGCTCAATTATCAAGGGTACACTTAAATAATGAACATTAATTATTCTTATACCAGCTGGGCTTAGTTAAACGAATGCCCTTAGTAAAAGTTTCTAACGTGGAAGACTTCTTGTCTCCATATATTAGGTAGGGAAAAAATAACTCATTATTTTTTTTCGAAATAAGGCTGAAATAATCGATATCTCATGAAGCTATTCAATCAATCTAGATCAAGCTATTCAAGATGTGGTGAAAATGCGCTTTAGGTCCCCTACTCTGCCAACTTGGCGAAAGTGTGCTGTGGGTCCCGTACTTGGCGAGTTTTCAAAAACGCTGTTGCCATGGCGATAATGGAATACGATTTTTAACTAATCAGCAACCAATGAAAATAACCGATTTTTCAAACTGAAACTAATTAACGACCAATAAAAATGCTAAAAGAAAAAAAAACCAATTAATGAGCATGCGCGAAAAAACGCAAATTATTTCCTACGGAGGTTGCCATAAAGAGCTCATTGGGTATAAAAACGTCCGGTTTACTACGCTTGGTGCATTTATCGCCAAGTTGGCAGAGTAGGGAACCTAAAGCGCAGATTAACGCAAGATGTATCCTTATTGAAAAGGTTACATTTTGTACTAAGAAAGCCATTTTGAGCGCCAATGATCGATATTTGTCCTTATGTGCACGAAGTAATACAACCGCAACTCCGGATAAACTGATATAATCCCTCGCTGCAAACTCCGGAAGGTTCATATTCAGATTAGCCGTGCGTCTATGGCTTCACGAACGTGGTCTATAGGAGAGGCAACCAGTCATTTGCGTCCCGAATATGTCATGCCATATGTGGGATATTTGCAGTGGGCCATCAACATGTCCACAAGACGCGTGATCAATGGAGGGCTGTTCTCTTTGCGGATGAGTCCAGATTTAGCCTCGAAAGCCGTAGTAGGCGCATTTTCGTTTGGAGAGAACGTGCAACTCGTTTCATCTTTCAAACACCCGAGAAAAAGATTAATACGGATCACGCAGCGTCTCTGTTTGGAGTGTATGTGTTTGGGTGGCTGTACAGACCTTCATATCTTTTCCCGTGGAAATGTTAATGCTCACACTAATAGAGACGACATCCTGGATGCTTATATGTGCCCTTGCGTGGTGCAATAGGTGATGATTTTGAGCTTTACAGAATGATAATGCGAGACCACACAGGGCTCGCATCGTGGATGTTTGTCTTAAGCCAAAAACAATCGAGTGCATGCTGTGTCCAACTCAATCACCAGACAACTCAATTGAGCATGTTTGGGATGCTCTATGACGACGTGTAATTATTCTTAATCCCCTCCTATGACCCTAGCCATGCTTTCAACTGTTTTGGAAGAGCAATGTATTTAACTTCCTACACAATGAACAGATGTAATCATTGAGACAATCACACATATCGCTGCACTTCTTCTCGGGGATATTATACTTCATATTAAAGGTTCTTTTTTATACCACAAATTTATACCTCCCATTTGTTCATTATAAACATGTGCTAATTTTTATAACACCCTAATTGCCTGGTGATTTCTTTTAATGCTATTTTGTACCCTCCTATGTGTTGTATAATGTGTGTAAGTTTCATTAAATTGCAAGCATAACTTTTTGAGTTATTTATATGATTTTTCCTTCATATATGATAACCAGTATATATTACAGTAGTTTAAGCTCTAAACTATAATATGGATTAGGAGAAGAAATGTAATTTTTACGATTTACAAAATCACTCCATCTGGCGGTTACGGAGAAGGCAAAATCTCTCTCTTTTGAAAGAATATAAAAAAAGAATGACATCTAAACTTATCTCGGTGTTTGCTGAATAAATACGCAGCGATCTATAATGTAAGAATCGTTATTGCCTCACCGGAGTTATGTAAGCAGCTGTACTGACAGACAGATCCACTTGTATCAGCATCTCCACTGTGTCTTTAGGCACAGAAGCTTCTCGGAAAAGTCAATTAACCGAGGGAAGATAGATCGCAATTAAGGGTGCGGTGGACATTTGACAAAAATATCGGTTTTCCATTTCTTATATATTATTTACTACTGCATATCATTTCCTTGTCCTTTCCAAAAAAACGAGAATCTTTGTTAATTATGAGTAAATATTTTCTATATCAAGGCCACGCCTACTTGTTCATAATTTTGGTTAGTTCCTAAATTGAAAATCACCTCAAGCCTTATAATGGGCAATATGTTTAACGATGTTTTTTCAAGATAATTTACTGATTATATATTTAAGTTTGATTAATCATAACAGTTAAATAATTAAAATTTTAATACATTTGCCGCCTTTTACACACACTTTCCCAAAGTTATTCATATTATATTTTACACATATTTCCAAAATAAATCACACTTTTAAGTATTAACTTAAACGTGTGATTTTCTCAAATGGAAAAATCTTCCATTTTTAAAACTTCAAAATACGCCTTGCTCAACAAATTTTGAGGAAACTTCACAATATTTCCCACATTTATTCTTTAGACATATATAATTAAACTGTAAAGAACAGAAATTGAATGTAATATATTTTTTGCCATTTTTAACAGTTTAATTTTTTTTGGGTGAACATTTTATTCATAAAATAAATTAAAATAGTTTTATATCACTTTCTAAATTTTTTAAAAAGAATATCTTTTCCAACAATTTTTGGAAATGCTTTAAACGTATTCAAAAATGAATTTTTTACGCAAATTGTAGAAATTTGCAGCGCAAGGAACGAAATTAATTCTTTATATTCTTAATTAAATCATAGTTAGCTCAAAAATAATTTTTTCACACTTTTCTGGATTCATCTTTTTTATTCTAAAATTAAGCATACAAAATTTCAACTTTATACCTGCATTATTAAAAGAAATTTTTATAGCTTACAGTATCCTTACCAACTAAACTATTTAAAAAAATAAATGGATGTTGAGAAAAAAATGATTCTTTTTTTCTTTTTCTTTTTGAAATACTCTATTGAACATACGTGTTTGAGAATTATATGAAATATAAAACTTACACATCCAGACAAACCACTATTTTTATTACCCAGACAGTTATATATTTTTAGTTGTATAATCCTAAGATAAGTAGTACAATTTAAAAATGAGGTCAGTGAGGTTTTATATTACTTAATCTTTTATTTTATTGTGTTTTATGATTCAGATTAAATTTATGAGAAATTTTATGATCTCATCGTAGTATTGACAGAAGCACGTTCTCCAATTTGGTTCGCTCATTTGTACTCTTTTTGGCAAATGGGGCTAGTTATGCTGGATTTTCAGTTTAAAATGATAACACAACAAAGTTTTTAACCCTGACGTCGGATTACAACCCACAAAATGCACATCACTACCCGTTCAGCTGTCAACTCAGAATCAGCATCTTCGATTTAGTATTGTTGTTTATAGATTAACAGTCACTTTGCATACAAAGGCTAATCCGGCCAGAATCTACAAAATATTCCGGACCAATCGCAAAATTACAAGCCGAAGTGATTCGAACCCACGAACTGTGGAACCAAAGGCCATATTTGGCTGCCACTTCTGGCTGACCCTCTTCTGAATGGAAAATCCCAAGTTGATCTCAGTTGTTATTGACTAATTACTAACTACCAGAATTAACTATCAGAATGTTATATATGAAGAAAGCAATTCTGCTTCCACCATATATAGCTGCCTGGTTCAGTACTTTGCAGTTTTCATGGTTTCCTCCCTTCGGATACTTAAATGATGAATACTTAATAATAAAATAATTCCCGGAAGTAATCCAATGTGGACGATCACATCCCCTACAACTGTATTTAGCTATTAAACTAATCACTAAGTGGTATCAAAAGTAAAATAGAATGAACTAGAAAAAAAGTTCAGAATATCTAATAATTTATTTGTGATGAGATTATTAAACAAATTGTTTCAAAATGTCATAAAATTGAATTTTGAATCAATAACAATTGATAGTATACAGTTTCTTGGTTTAATATCAATTGTGACACCAAGCGCAAAGAAAGAATCATAATTTTAAAATTTTTAAATGAATGCTTCTCAATTATAAAAAATAGTGCATTAATCCATTAAAACGTTTAATTGCAAAGCGTAATGTATTTGTACTGTAAAATATTTAGTTTTTTTTTTTTTTTTTTTGAAAAAAATTCTCTCGAATTGTTGATAAATTACGTACTTCAATGAATAATTCATTTTTAAACACAATTAGAAAACTCTATTATTCATACATATAATTTTTTCATTATAAACTCATAAGTCACTTTTATGGTAGCATGCATAAACTAAAATTAGCTAAACCTGTGCCGTCCAACCTGTCTAGTGGTTAGGGTACCTGACTACAGATGGGTGGGACCTGGGTTCGAATCCTGGCTCGGGCATGGATGTACTTTCTCTCTCTCTTTCTTGTCTTTGTCCTTTCTTTGTGTGTGAATGGTTGCCTACCCTATAAACGGGTACCTATGGCATGTGTGTGCTGAGGAAGTCGAACTCCACACCAAATATGGTTCAGTTGGAAAAGTGGAGCAGCGCACCCCATATTGCCAGCCTGGCTGGCACACGACAACAACAACAACAGCTAAAACTGTATTTATGAGAATTAGCAAATATTTACACAAAATGTTTTTATTCAGACTATAGGGAAAAAATTTAAATGAAAAGACAAGTCAATGAAATAGATGGCGAAGAACTTACATTTTTGGCCCACCGCCAATAAACCATTTTTCCATAAATTTTAAATAAATTTCAGTTACTTGCGTTTGAATAAAATGTATTTGTAATTTTTTTTTATTTTTCCACTCAACTTTTATTTTTTGTATGCGAATGATATTTGAACAAACATCTACTGCTTAAAGTGCATTCTGAGTTACTACAACTATTTAAGCTCACAGTGGAATCAAACTTACGAACTGTTGAACTGTAGACAAAAGCGCTAACTCAGCGTTATTGCACAAATAGTCACATTATCATTAAGGTCATTATAGCTATACATATGTATTAAACGATGTATTTAAAGAATTTTATTAAAACATTTTAATAGCAAAATACAATACACTAATTTTTTATAGTGTCTAAAAGGCAATTATTTTATTTTTAAATACATACAAGCAAATGTGACTTCTTGAAAAAAAATTGAAAGTTATTACAAACTGCAAAAATAGAGTGAATTTTCAGAATTTTT
>JAPDSC010033277.1:6613-42036 GCA_026290005.1 Latrodectus geometricus
TATATATATATATATATATATATATATATATATATAAGTTTAAAAATATTGCTGGTATTATTTTACAAACTATAATTGATCTCTATGTTTTAATAACTTTCAGATTCTATGATATACATCATTTTAGTATGCTCTTCATAGAGAATTTCAACTATTATTATATATTGCAATATTTAAATTCACTTTCAAAAAATGCTGGATTAACCATTAGCAACAGTAAAAAACTGAATGATAATGCTCTAAAATGATAAAGATATACATAAATGTTTCATTTTATATAGAGAAATAACATTAATGATTTGGTTATAAATTTGAATTTAAAACATAAAATCAAAGAAAATCAATATTTATAAATGAAGCAATGAAATATTTCTATAATGTATAACTTTTTTCTTTTTTTTTTTTTTTTAAATGAAAGAGTCGTTAATTTAAACTAAGAGGTTATTCTGTTATTTTGCTATTTATTTGAAACTCTGAGCAGGACATATCAGTTATTAAATTGTTATAAAATAAATTCTTACTAAAAAAATTTACATTTTAATTGATGAATTTGATTTGTAATTTTGCTTGTAATTTCTTAGGTCCTATTAGCCTTGCACTGTATATGTCTGATTCAGAAGTACAGCAATTTCTCAGTTATACTCTTAGTTCAGAAATCCTTAGCAGCAGAAAAAATCTTGGTTATCATATTGTATATAGAGATGGAGTAAGTAGAATTTAAGTACAATAACAAAAAATTTCAATTTTAAAACATTTAATTGAATTATTTGAAGATTCATGTATTTAAAATTTCACCATTTATTTCTTTTAAAGCCTTTTTATCCTGTCAACTTGTTGCGTAATGTTGCCCTCCAGCAAGTTACTACTCCCTTTGTGTTTCTAACTGACATTGATTTCCTTCCTATGTATGGACTCTATGAGTACCTCAAGAAGTCTGTTGCTTCCATGGGCTTGGAATCATCTACCAAGGTATTTAATAATAATATTCCAATTTATACATTCTAAATCTTAAATTTCAAAATTTTTTCATTTTATATTGTGATTAAATTATTGATAATTTTTTTAAAAATACCAATTGAAATTCAATTAGTGAAAAATTATTCAGGTATGGTCCTTAGGACTTCATTTTATTGAAGTTCAATAGCATATTTACCTTTACATATGTAAAATTATTATTCTATAAAAAATAATATTTGAGTTGTATTCTCTTATTATTTAATTACGAACCATTAAATTGTAATAAGTACATATATGTCAATAAATTTAATTGTTACACATGCTTATTATATGATAAATAAATCATGAAAAATATTTTAACATCAAATGATACAGCACATATAATTGTATATTTATATTTTATGTGTATTTCATTAAATAAATGGGCTTTACAAATATATGAATATTCTATTTTTTCCCTTCCCTCTATGATTGGCCTTTATGTTAATTTTGCATTATAATAAAAAAATGTTCATAAATTTTCTTTTTTTCTTCACAATTATGAATTTCTTTATTTGTTTTATTTAGGCTCTTATAGTCCCTGCTTTTGAAACGCAAAGATATCGTCTAACATTCCCAAAATCAAAAGCCGAACTACTTTCCATGCTGGACATGGGAACACTTTTCACTTTTAGGTATGTCCACATTAGTTCCTGCTTACGTCTAGTAAATTTTATTGAAAGTAACTTTTAAGAAATGGTTAATTTTCTGAAAACTGCATAGGTATCAAGTTATCTAATTTATAACAAATATTTTTTTAATTACTAGCAAAAGAACTTTTGTATTGCATCAAATACAATTTTTGGTAAAGAACTAGGTAACTATATGGGCCTGGTACGACTGCCAATTCTCTCACCAAGTTCTGCACAGTTATCTTTCCAACCTAAATTACGTTACTAAGTGACAACAGATTTTATAGCTCCCAAAAACTCATTCATGATATTCTTGGAATAATTATGTAGCCATATATACTCTACAAAGAAAAATAATTCAAAATAATGAAAATAAATTTTTATTTAAGAAACTTAACTTTCAGAAAAATTTCAAAACATTAAATCAATCACTTCAAAAGCTTTAATTGTAATCAAATTAAAACAAATTACAAATCAAATGCTTCAAGGATTACTAGCACACAAAAGAAATCTTGTAACTTGTGCATGTACACAATCACATTACATTGTGTTGATGAAAGTTATGTTCTACTAACACATTCCAATCCCGTACATCAATTTGTCGCATTTGATCGCTCATACTGGCACCTAGGCTTAGGTTCAATTTTTATTTATCAATACAATATGTAATGGCAAATATAAGTGTTCAGTAACAAAAATTTAAGCCTACAATTACATCTTCAATGGATTTATCATAAATTATATGTGTAGTTACTATTGCTAGAATTAAATTTAAAAATTCTTTTTACTGTACAAAATCTACGCATTACAGTAAATTTTACAAATCATGTTTCTCTTGTATTTCAATAAAAATCTTTATAAAAATACAAAATTTAATAAAATTTTAAATTTAAAAAATCAAAAGTTATCTAAATTTTAAATTAGCAAAATCCTAGGTGAGCTTCAAACATAAGAAATCACTTTAACACACACACACAAGTAAGACAATTCATATTAATTAAAGTATATTAATGCACCATAATCTTATAAGAATAGTAATTTTGTTTTCCAAGTATATATATATATATATATATATATATATATATATATAAAATAAGCCATATTGGACATGACATTGCTTTGTCCATAGTAAAGGAAAGTAGCGTTTAAATAATATCTAATTTCTACATCAATATGAATGTAATTAAATATAAAATATAAGTTACATTTAATTACAATGTTTGATTGTTTCATTGATATTCATCATTTTTAATCTAAATAAATTTACGAGCAAGAAATATTTTACTTAAAAAAATAAAATTTTAGTAGTATCAAAATATATTAAAATAAAATAAAAGTAATATCAAAATATATAAAAATTTATTTTTGTACCTATAAATTTACTAAGATAACGTGCAGCTTAATAACTTGTCTTTTTTAATGTACATTTAGATATCATGTGTGGACCAGAGGACATGCACCCACTAACTATGCCAAGTGGAGAACTGCCACAACGCCATATCGAGTTCAGTGGGAATTAGACTTTGAGCCATACATTGTAGTACGTAGAGATGTTCCTGAATATGATCGTCGATTTGTGGGATTTGGCTGGAACAAAGTCTCGCATATCATGGAATTATATGCCCAAGGGTAATGTAAAAACTTCTTAAATTGATATTCTTATTTGTGTATAACTTGCATATTCAATCATTTAAAATTTCATTGTTTAGCATGTCAAAGTTATACCTCCTCAATCGATTGTTGTCATTTCATATAATTCTTTTTCGATGCTTATAAAAGCATCGAAAAAAAATAGCATGTTCATATTTGCCTTGAAAATTGGACTAAGTCTTTTTCATTTACAATCACTACAAATATTAGTATTTAATGAGGAAAATATAAAATTCAAATTTTATCCTAGGATTACAAATATTAATAAAATGTTGACTAGTGCATCTATTTAAAAAAATAAATTGATTATAAAGTATGATCTTGCAATAAAATATGATCTTTTAAATGTAAAGCAGAATATATTTTATTTAACACTTTTCTTCTAATTTATTGTGCACTAAAAGGATGTATAAAAACAATTATTAATTATATAAAGTATAAATTTAAATTATTTCTTATATTTTCTAATCATTACTATTTAATAAAATATGATTTTCTTTCTCCTGTTTATTTTTGAACAATTTTAGAACTACTCTAAACTAATATATGTACACATTTCAAATTTATCTAGTTATTTAAAAAGACTGTTTTATATAGATTGATAATTACGGCATCTATGAAAGTCCAAGATGTTTTATTTGTTAAAAGATTTTTTATTTTGTAATTAATGTTTGTCAGTTCTTTCAATTCCTTCTGTACAAATTATCTTAAGTATTTCAAGTGTTACAGAATATTATGACACATCTCTATTAATTTTTCAATTATATTCTTTTTAAATTTTTGCTTAAGTATGTAATGATCTTATTACATTTATAGTCATTAATAAATATAAAGCATAATAAACAAAAAACTTAAATTAATTTTTTATGCCAGGAAAAGAACGCATTCATTTTAATCAATATTGTAACTTATAAATCAAGAAAAAGTAACATATATGATGCTTTAAGATACAATTAAAGAAATGCCTTTTATATTTAAGAAAGCAAAGCACACTTTTTATGTATCATGATTTTTTTCACAAATTACTTAGCTGTTCAGGATATCTACAAAATATTTTTAAAATTTATTTCTATGTATTATTATCAATTGGCTTAGATTAGATTTTACCAGAATTGTAGTTAAGTCATTTAAGTATATAGTAGCTATGTGGAAAGTAATTTCTGGTACATATATCATACTCAAAAAAACATTTTTACCTCAAAATATTTTCTAAATTTGCATTAGACAAAGAGTTATGAAATTATGTTCTAGATTTAAATAAACAATAGTATATACATATTTTTTAATTAATCATTAATCAAAGAGAGTAAGTATTTATATTATTTTTTAATTAATCATCTATTTATTGTTTCAATATGACTTAATGGATTGTTTGATAATTATAAACTTTTATCTAAGATTAAAATACATAAAAGATCAAAACTTTATACAATTTTCAAAATGAACATTGCTTTTATTTATAAAATGATATTATTCTAATTAGAAAATAAATAACTGTAACATCTTTGATTTTCCATTACTGATGTTTGTTTTCAAACATGCAAAAATAAAGTTCAACAAAATGAATCTTCATGTATCAAAATGACATGAAAACAAATTGTGTTTCTAACTTTGATTGCCATTAGCACTTTTTTAATGGTTACACCTTTATATATTAATTTTGTAATAATTTTTTATAAATTTTAAAGTGAATGGAGCTGGATTTTGAAATTAAATTTAATGACTTCATTTAGGTTACGATCATAGTTTTCTTTTAATAAAAAATTAAATTGATTAAGCAATATAAATAGTTTTTTGGCTTCTATCATGTATGTAATGTGTGTACATATATATGTATCCTAATATATGTAACCACTCACATTAAAGAATTTGAAAATCTAACTCAGATTAATTTGAAAATATTGTAAATTACAACTTTACAAAAAAGCTAAGCCAAATTTGTGGGCAGCCTTACATTTGGTGCTCAATTAATTAACGACTTGCTTTTATCTAATAAAGATGACAAAGACTGTTTAGTTAAACAAAAATGTATCTATAAATAGAATTAAATTATAAAATTTAAATCCAATTACATAGAGCCATAGTACAGAAACTATTGTTCATACATGGTAAATATTTTCAGCCATACTTTCATATGTATTTTTGAAGCACACAATTCATAAACTGGCATCATAGTAAGAATTTTTCAAAAAGTGCTTTTTATCATGCAACAAAAATGCATCAACTAGTTTTAACCTCCAAAAAATAATCCTGTCACTCTCCTTAAAATGTGAATCATAAGTGAAAGTTCAGTTTTTCAGAATGTAAAAATTTTTACCTTATGTCACTTTAAAAATACATGCAAGTAAAAATAACACATATATTTTTTTATTCCTTACTTATATAAATATTTAATAGCTAACTTCCAAAAAGTGAAAAAAGAATGAGCTTAATAATTAAAAATGATTGTCTTCTAGCCATACCAAACAATTATTATATAAATATATATAATAGTCATACGTTTCTGATACATTAATTTGCGTAAGTTATATATATACATGAATTTTAAGGAATTATTCAAATATAATTCAAAACGATTTTTTTTTTCTAGATATGAGTTTGTAGTGCTTCCAAATGCATTCATTGTACACATGCCTCATGCACCAAGTTTTGATATTGCTAAATTCAGATCAAGTTCCCAGTATAGAAAGTAAGTACCTTTAAAATGCCTTATGTAAAATTTTATGAATTTCATTTTTACACAAATAATAGTATTACAAATAGTCTAATATCTTTTTGAAATTGGCATCCTTTTGAAAATTGTTTAGTCAAATAATTTGAAACATAAATGTTTTCATAAATTAACTATATACTACCTCATGCTATAAATTTATTTCAAAAATGTTCAAATCATATTTTTCTCTTTACATATTCAGTAGTAATAATATTCAGTCTTTACATATTCATGTAGTAATATATATGCATAATTTTGTTTGTGTAAAATTATGCATACACCACATTACTAAGACTGCAAATTTACCAAATATGACAATTTCTATATTAATACACATATTTATCTTAAATAATTTAGATAATATCAATTATAATTAGTTTTAAAACTATTAAGATCACAAAGGCAACTTATATTTTTATGTGTATGTAAAAACTATAGGTATCTGCACAAAGTAATTATCTCTTAAATACACATTCATGCAGAATTTAAAATTCTTCAGATGTTTGTCTTCTCAGATTATTTAATTATATCAAATTACAAGAATTTTTAAAAATTACAAAACTACAATTTAGGCTTAATTTTTTTTCCAACTAATAAATTAAGTGTTACACTTATTTTCTTGTTATTAAAGTTGACAGTAAAAGTATCTGACATTTTTTCCAATTATCCACACAAGCCATGAATTATCAATCATTTCATAATTTTTGTAATTTTTAGTAACCTATAAACAAATTAGATAATCAATTCTTCTAAAAACTATGTTGAGAAGTAAGCTAACAATTTCATTTTGTATTTTTAACACCATTTCCACTTTTGCAGAAAATATTATAAATAACATTGCAATAAAAGACAATTGATCAACAAACAAACTAAAGCACAATTTGCAATTCTCAAATCATTAACTAAATATGTATGAAAAATTACCCTGTAGTAAATAGTACAAAATATTTTATTGTTTATTTTTTGCTTTGATTGCAAATATTGATATATTAAACTGAATAATATTAATAATGATAATGTTTAATATGATATATTAAACTTCATACATACTTTAAAAAAAATATTAATTAAAACGTTAGCCGTTTTCTTTTGGGAAGAGCTGCCAAATAAAGATATTGAAATCATTTAGCATCGGATTTATGTATCTCATTTTGCGAAAATGTTTCTATTATCTTTTCTTTTGTATTATATATGCACAAATATATATTATATATGATGTGTGTCAAAAAAGGAACTAAAAGGATCATACTGGCTTAACATATTTATATTCAATGCTAAAGTATAATAATTAAAAATAAATCTTTTTTTTTTTCTTGTTTTCCTGAAGCTTCCCCTGCCACTTTACTTATTTCTAAGTCTAGGAGTTAATTGACCAAACTATATTTACAAAAATACTGTAAGAAATTTACAATATACTTGACAGTAAAAGCAAGTCCTTATATTAGGACTTGTTTTTACTGTCATAAGTATAACTTTTCATCCAAAATGAATTTGCAGACTTAAATATGAAAAATACTTTAAAGAAAGACATGTCACAAATTAACCTACCAATGAATATTACTAACTTATTTTATTTGGATTACTTTTTTTCCCCAAAGTATTTTTTGTGTACTCTTTGCTAGTGTATCAGTACATCAAATCACTTCATTTATGAAGTTTAGAAAAAATTCCTAATTCAATGATATTTTTTGTACCTTTCTTGATAAGCTTCATATTTTCATTTGAGAGCATCAATTTTATATTATTAAAAATATATATCACATAACAATAAAAACTTTCCTTCATTTTTATAAAGTCTAATTTTTTTAATATGATGCTGAATGAAATAATTAATTTGATGTATGTGATGTAAATAAAATCTTATATTTTTTTCTGTTTTATATCATTTTAATCTTTCTTTTTCAAATTCATATGTTTATAGTACTCTGAAAACAAAGTAATTTTTTTTTCACTTTCAGGTGTTTAAAAGTGTTGAAAACAGAATTTGTAAGAGATATATCTCGTCGTTATGGCAAACAGTTTTCAGCTGAGAAAAAGAAACTCTCCAGATAACAGTTATTGTTATGTTGTTGAAATATGTGATGCACAAATGTCAGAGACTTGTTTCTGATAAAATATTTAACTCAAGTGGTTATTGAAAATATAAATTAATCTGTTTCAAAGCAATGAAGGATAATTGGAAAGTGAATAAACTTGATATAATTGCCTACAGCAAATTAAAATTAAATTTAAAATACATTTTTCTATTAAATATATTTTTAAATTTTAGAAATTGATATAAATAATGCATTAATACAAAGGATGTTACATATTTTACAATATCAGACAGAATTTTCACAATGATTATGCATTACAATATTTAATTGTAAATTATTACCAAAAAAATCATAATTTGCTTATAAAAATTTGCAGCTATTTTAACATTTATGGACTTTGTTTACATACTAAAATGTATATAATTGTAATAATTAAACAAGTATTTAAGAAAATATAATTGACATGTTAATATTAATTTAAATCATGGTTAGTTACCTTATGATGGATAATTAAAATGTGCTAAATCAAATTATTGCTTTCAACTAAAAAATATTAATGTATAAAAATTAGATTTATTTTTATTTTATTAAAATTTGCACTATCAAGCAAACTATTTTTGTGTTGTATTAGTAATTATTATGTCTTGAACATATCAAATTTTAATTTAATTTTGTTCTTTTGAGTAAAAAGAATGATCTTTTCTATTCAATATGTAAAAATAAAAAGAATAAATATAACTGATATGAAAAAAGTGAAATGTTTAGCAATAAAATGTAATAATTTAATAAAATAAAATTGTTGCTTTAAATTTAATATTTCTCAAATTCTATGTATTATAAACATAAAAATCTGTATAAATTAAATATATATACATAATTACAAATAATATAAATATATATTTATATATATTAATATTCAGAATTATAAAAAATTAAATTCATGTTTCAAATTATACATGTTTACATTTTGCAAACTTGAATGTTTTTTAAAGTATAGAACATGTTAACGTTTTATATCTAAATTTATATAAATCAAATATATATATAAAATATTATTCTATAATTATATCTTTTAAACACTATCAATATTTGATGGACAATTATGACTAAAATGTACCAAGTTTATTCTCTTTTCAATAAATATCTGCCATTGTTTTCGCACACCAACCAGAAGTGAACCTGGTTTATCAGGGACAATGCAATAATGTCCAAGACTGCTATTTATTGGATATTGTTTGATGAAAATGAAGGACTAATTTTTTTAGATGTTCAGAGTAGTGATGTTAAAATGTATTTCTCAGTTCCATATTTTCTATTTATTTTTAACCACAAATATATTCTCCTCAAGTTGAGGAAATAATACATTTTTAAAATAAATAAAAATGTAGTTTTCTTGTAAGAAAACTATTTAACTTATGAATAATGTGTAATGTTTTATTTACTAAAATTATTGAATATACAATTATAATGCAAAGTATAATGTAAACATTTTAAATTTTTCAAAAAAACTTTATAGAAAATAATTTAAAATGAGGTATATGTTTTTCTCTAATGTTTTAAACATGGTAGTAAATACAGAATTTCAAAAAATTTCTTTAATAATTAAAATATCATGTAATAACTTACATTAATGAAATTTAAAATTAGAAACAGTGTGATTTTAATTGTTGAGTGATGTTATTTTTTTATCAAAAGAGTAAAAATAAAGTAATACATCATTTTATATTAACTGTAGTGTTGAGTGAACATTTTAACATGAGGAGCTGCATTAGTTTTTTTAAAATTTGAAAGATGTAGGATCAGCTGATCAGGCAGACAAATAGTTATCCATCTTAACAGTTTGTGGGTTTGAATCCCACCTTGGGCATGGATATTTTTAATAATTTGAAATCTATTTTAAACTTCAGGTCCAGGTCAAATTAGCCTTTGTGTTAAAAAAAAATAACTAACTGTTAATGACAAACCGAACTATATGTATTCAGCTTAGATATCTCTAAATTTTAATTATAAAGAAAAAGAATGAGAAAAGAGGTCATTATTTAACTATTCTAGTTTTGTGTATGTGATCCAAGCATTGTTGAATAACTAGATAATTATTACATTTGTTCTCCCTTGAACATCACTCAGGGTGAATGTTTGAGAGATTTTGGATTTCTTGGCAATATTTGAATATAGCCCACTATACATGAAAAAGTCCTCCCAGAGGGCAGCACAGCACAAATGTCAATGCCTTATAACAGCTTTAAAAGCTTCTACTCCATGAAATCATAAAAGAAAATAATACTAAATGTATTTATATGTTTGTTATTATTTTACACTTTTAGTAAAGTTGCACAAACCAAAAAAAAAAAATATTTAAAAGCTATGTTTTCAAATTTGGTTTCAACCTCTGGGTTTTCAAATTTGTATAAGTAGAACATCACACAACCCAAAAATCAAAATTTGTTCAAAACAACACAAATGTTAACAAAATTTTAAAAGAAACTAGATAAATTTCTGTAAACAACAGTATTTCTTTAAATACAGATAAATTACAAATTTCTGAAATTTTAAAATCCCATCAGCAATGATTTCATACTGCTTATCAGGTTATGCGATACAGTTTAATTTAATGAAAGTTCCATTTTATCTGGCATTTTTAAATTTCGTTTGACTCTTGTAAAGAACCAAAAGCACCAATTGTTGCATCAGCATACTTCTCAGTACTTAGCCCAGAGTTGGGTTCTAATAGTTAGGTGGAAGCAACTGGGTGGGAATCTTCCTAATTTAAAAGCAAACCAGGTTACTGCAATCTTAATTAATAGTCAGTTATATAATCAAAACTTCTTATGTGACTATTTAAATTAATTTTATATGCTACTTCTCAAAGCTATTTTTAACAGGACAATGATTTGCTGCCACACGCAAATTATCATAGAAAGACCATGATAAATTAACATCAACTGTTGCCAACAATTACCACATTAACTTTTGACTGTTAAAGTCTATAGAATGTCGAATTGTACATACTATATCTTTGCATCATTTATATGTGATTGAAATTACCTAAGAACTTCAATAGACTCTCTTTTATGTATAACATAAATTACAGCACATGTTACATCCAATATTCATAATGAAGGCAACCAAAGAAAAAAAAAGAAGACTAGAACTATCATATTTGATGTTTTATACGACAAATTATTTTTTTAATCAGAAGTTTTTACCATTTACTTAAAATTGACATTACTAAAAGATTCGAATATCAGTTCAATTTTTACAACTCCTTGATGCAATTATTTATTTATTTTATTTATTTATTTATTTTTTTTTTTCTAAAAAATTTGATATTTCAAAAAGCAAAATTTTGTTCTTAATCCAAAGAATGAAAACTTTTACAATTGATGAGATCCTAATTTAAATTCATGCAAATATCAATTTATAAATTCAATTCATTGAATAGATGTAACATTTTATGTAATCTGTTATTTCATTTCATGCAAAAGTACAAATTTTTGAAATAATGAAAAATAAATTTGTAGTAAAATAGAAAAAAGTATACAATATAAATTTTTTTCAAAGTGTAAAGAGCAAGATTAGTTTAAAAATCATGTTACTTCAATTACCCACCATGAAAAAAAATTATTTCTTTCTTGATTTAACATTTTAAAGACATGTTGCAAACACATAAATACATTGTAATATACATCAATTTTACATATAAAAAAAAGATTCTTTGTTAAATATTAAATACAGTTTTCTTGTTAAATAACAGCAAATTCATAATTTATTTTATGTGTGCATAAAATAATTTAATTAAAGAGAAATAATTTGTGTGATCATAATTTTATACTTTTAAATTGTAAGATCAATTTATATCAAATTATTAGGATATCATAAAAAAAATTACATCAATGAAAATACAAATTTGGTGCAAAAATGTATTTAAATATTATATTGATATTAAAACAATTTATGTATATATATTTAAATTCATTTTCATTAAAGATTAAATTTAGATTAAGTTATTTGCTATTCTACAACCATTTTTATGCACAAATGTTAAGTTGTCTAGGATTTATAGTTTAAATTGGATTCAATTGGTTATAAATATAGAGGCTGGTCACTAGTTTTAGAGGAATTTATTTATTGTAAGAAATTATCTGCAAAAATAATTTTATTTTCCTTACAGATTTTTTGGAAGTTTTTATTATTGTCTAGTAGTTAATCATTGTTTAATATTTAGAATTTTTGTTTACATTCAAGTGGTGATTTTAAAAAGATAATGGATGAAAGGACATGTTTACACCTGTTTCTCAAGAGGGATATTCTTAATGTAATCTAGAAACGTTAGAAAATCTAGTTTTTTGAAAGCCATATAATAAATACTATAAATAATAAAAAAAATCAAAGAAATCAGATGTCATATTCTGGCATCCAAAGACGACAGTCTTCTAAATAATTACTCTAATTAACACACAGTTTTTCTTATATTTCCACAAGGTGATATCTTTGATACTAAAAGAAAACCTTCCAACTCAAATTGATGTTGCAAAGACAATAAACTCCTCAGTCCTGTTAACTCTGATTTGAATCTTAAAAAGATAGAAAATATAATGTTCATGGTTTTTCTCAGCCTCATTCTATGAATGTAGAATGCTGCAGAATTCTTTACAAAAGGCATCAGGCAAAAAAAAAAAAAAAAAAAAAAAAAAAAAAAATTAACTGTAGATGAACTTTTAATTTAAATCAATTTATTTTCATAAAAAAGAGAAAAATAGTTCAATGTGATTTCAAAGAATCATAATAAAGTTTCTCTAATGGATTTATGGGTGTTGAGGGTTTTCATGCAAATGCAAGCTAAAAGTTAACAAAACTATCAAAATCAACTCTGAATACTATCAAGAACATATTCTAATTCCAATTTTTAAATGAAACTCTAGATCTTTATTCCTAATGTTATCAACCTGTTGAACAGCAGCCACACATCACAATCCACAAAATGACTTCAAGAAAAAATTGAACAAAAAAACTGGAATTAAACCATACCTTTCACTAACATCCATGGTAAATCTCTTGTAATACTGATGAATTTTTTTATGTTTTTGGACCCTTAAAATCTGCATTATCCAAATGCTGGCTGCATTTGGATCATGCAGGTTACAAACACTTTGTGGAATTCAAAAATCTAGTCAAGAGAATTTGAACAAAATTCCTCTTCTGATATTACAGAAAGCATATTTAACACAGAAATTATGGTATATAATGATAATTAAGAACAAGGGATATATCAAAGTGAACACTTAAAACACAAAATATAAATGTAATTTTTTCTGTTAACTAAATCAAACTTGTCTAAAAATATAAGAACTGCCTTTGAATGCTGTTCAAAATACAAATTAATTTTTCATAAAACTTGTTTTTAAAAAAATTAATTTGCATTTTTTAAGAAGACTTAAAATTATAGTTTGACTATAAGTTTTATTTCTCTACAAAAACATCCATCATCTTATATAACATAAATAACTGGAATTCAAGATACTGCTACATTTTTACACACATTTAAGTAATTTTAAGCTGTTTTATTCTCTTGTTCATTTAAAATTAGTAAGAAGGATGTGATATTCCATTCATTGTTTATAAACATAGTTCATAAGCATTCTTTTAAATTAAATGCTGCTAATTTTAATACCTCTGCTAGAAATTTCAAATCACATAAATATTTTAATAGTGTAAAATTATAGACTTTTAATGGTGCAAAATAATTTTAAAGTTATACTTTAAAAACTACATAATAATAATTTAAAAATTATGTTATAATCATAATACACAGCTCAAAATGATTATTTTAATATGCTAAAAAAAATAGAAAAATCTTTTTCAGATACAAAATACACAAAATGCTAAACATTTATAATTATATCTTTTATTGCATTTTTAATTTTTTTTAACAAATAATAAACTTTATTTACATTTACTAAGCAATGTATTCAATTATTAATGGTTAAATTGATATTATCTTTTCTTTAAAAAGCATTCCAAATCATTATATTTTTATGACAGTTATTAAATTCATATTTAAAGTAAAAAGGCAACACTGTTAAATTATCTACAAAAGCTTCCATATGTAATTTTAAAACTAAAGATAACTTTTGAAACCTTTGGAATATTTTAGTTTTAAAATACATGCAATGAACTTAGTAATTAATGAATTGCCAATAATAACCTATAATAAATTGCCAAATTTTTAAGAATTAAAAATAATTTTAAAATATATTCCTAATTAATTAATTACTTAACAATAATATTAAGAATTGAATCTATTTCTTAATAAATTAACATTATTTTTAAAAATATATAGTACGTAAAAAGAAAAAATTTTATAACAGAAGAATGATGATTATATTTAAAAAAAATATTCAACTTTTATAAAATATAATTTTATGTATAATCCTCTATACATAAAATTAAATACATGAGTAAAATATTTTCCATTAAAAATTGCTTATCATAAGTTACTATTTACATAGATATGCATCTAAATTATGTCTCAAATATATTATTTATATCGAATTCATCCAGATTAATATCTGGAATACCTGTCACATTTACTGCACTAGAAAAAACCCTTTTGAAAACTGCTTGTGATGACTGTGTTATGGAAAGCTGCTTTGATGTCTTATTTTTATCACCTGATGAATTGTCAACACTACAAGAAGGTTGTTGAGTTGTATTCAATGAAAAATTAGAATTTTGAGGATTAACTTTATCGTTCCGACTTTCAAGTTGTTTAGTTATATGTGAACCAATAGCTTCATTTGATGTTTTACTTTTCTTATTTAAAGGTTGATAATCGTCAGAAATTGTATCACTAATAACTATTTTAGTATTTTTTTTGAATAAACCATCTTTGACATTAATTTCTGTTTTATTATGAATATCAGATTTAGATGGACCTGGTAGAGACTTTTCAGCTTTACTTACTCCAGATATTTTAGGTTTAATTTGATATTTTTCTAATTTGCTTTTTAATTTCGCACTCCATTCAACAAATGACGGAGATTCTGAAATAAATTTCTGATCAGTTTTAAGCTCTTTCTGTTTGACAGAAATGTGAGTTTTTACTTTCTCATTTGATACTGCATTTAACAATGCTCTTTTTACATTTGAAGAACCATTTTCTAAGTTTTCTTTAGAATTGCTTTCTTTTTTATCTAAGAATAACATAGGTACTTCTGAATTATTATTTACACATCCCGAAAATTTATATTTCTTTTCTTCACTGTTTTTTCTAAATTCATAAGATTTTGGATTAAATGTTTCAGGCTTATTATTCTCATTTGTTCCTGAAAATTTTTCAATGTTTATTAAATTTGTTCTTGATATTCCTATATTTAATTCCCCAGGGAGACCGACATGTTGATTATCTTCATTTAACATGCTCCTTATAGGATGTTTCTGTTTTAAAGGAGTTGGCTTTTTTTTAAATATTTTCTCAAAACTTGTCATTGCATCATCAATATGGAATAAATCGCTTGAAAAAGTATTATTTAAATCAGACAATGTAGAAACTTCATTCTTTGAATAATCATTATTTTCTTTCATCAATTTTTCTTTTGGGTATTGTGGTTCTCTTTGGACATCAATTTCAGAACTCACTTCTGGTTGAATATCAGCAATTAAATCCATTATATTCACTTGATTGTGTAGTGACATATTTTCCAATATATGTGGTTTCACTACAGAGCTTTCACATTTCTGCAGATGAGTTTGTTGTTTTGAAATTTGATTTGGTATTTGCCTTTCTGATTCCTGCCTACATTGTGCCTCATTGTTTATGTTCAATCCCAGTCTATTCTTTGAAATTTGATATTCTGCTGTACAACCAACATCACTGGAACCTTTATTTAAAGACTCTTCATTTTTACTTATATGCAGCTGACTATGAATATTTTCTGCTCTTGTACAATCATTCATTATATCAGACATTTGCATGCTTGGTTGATTTTTAGAATTATTCATTTTGTCATCAAATATAAAAAAATCTCTTCTAAGATTAAAAGCATCTAAAATTTCTGACAATAGTCTTTTTGTATTTAAATCTGCATTGGCCATTTCATAATCAAAGCAATCTTCTAACAGATTTTCAAGATTTAAGAATCTCAAAACAGTTTCAGCTGCAATACAAAAAATATTTTTTTTTTACACTTTTATAAATTTATACAATATAAAATAAATATTTTGTTCTAACAAACCACCAATCACAAATATTTCAAAAATATTAATTTCCTTTAATTGAAATAAGCAAAAGGGGGGAAAAGTTTTGTTAATTTCAGTTCTCTGCAGTGAAACTATTCCATTCCATTATTATAATATAACTTTTAGAAATAAAATGTTAAAAATATTGAATAAAATCTAATTAAATTTCTAAATATGGAGTGATGTGGAACATCACTTCTTTTATACAATAATTAATGCCTCAAACCAATTTTTTTATTTCTGTATGAGAAATGAATTAATGTGTAAACATTACTATAAAATTCTCATCTATTAGTTTAAAATATTTTTAATTTATTTTATACATTTTAATTAATAAACATGACGTTTGCCTCACTTTTATAAATAAAACATTTTGTTAAAAATAGAAAATCAAAATTACATTCCAACAATTATTGCATTTTTAAGTAACAGAACCATATTTATAGCAATAAAAATTTAAAATAATTTGAATTATTGTTATTAATAAAGTATAACTTGTATGATTGATATGTTGACACAAATAAGTACAGTAAACCAAGTAAAATAAAATTTATTATTTGGTTTAATATAGTGTATTTACATTATTTTAATAACCATTGCATAAAATAAATCATCTAAATCACACCTAGATTATATACAATTTAAGATGAAAAATTAAAATAGAAATGTTTAGTTTGTAGCTATCTAATTACAAAAGGCAGAAAAATCTGATACTTAAATTTCCAGCTACTAATTTTTAGAGCCTTAAATGATTATTTTCATATGCTCATAAAAACTGTTTAGTTTAAAGAATAATGTGGGTTATTAATTATTGGAATGTTATTTACATTAAAAAATTGTTTTATTGTAATGTTATCTGACATCAAATTTAAATTAGTTTTAAAGATGGTATCAAGTAACATTACTTTAAAAAAATAAAATCAAGTGATACAATAAAATTAAAAAGCATACATTTTGTTTTTTAAGTGAAATTTTAAATTGTAAGAAACTTTAAATTGTATGAATTAAACTGTAGAATTTAAAATGCATTTTTAACATGAAAATGAAGTCAACATATGTTTCTTTAAATTATTGTATAAGCAAAATTATCAATTTTTAATTTAGGAAATATAAATTTTTAAACTTTTAGGTGAAAACCAATTTTTAGGTGCAACCAATCTTCAAAACATTTTACTAATTAAAACAATAAAACAAAGTACTAGTACTATAAAAATAAAAAATATACTTCTTAAATTAATTCACATTTTTCCCATTTCTCTTTTTTTATTAATAGTCATATTCTGAAGTATATAGTAATAATTTTATTTCAGGAAAAATAGTTTTTATGTGCATAAAATTACTTTCAATATTATTAGTTAAAAACAAATTCTAAAAATAATGAAAATAAAAACTAAAAATCCAAATTATGAAAGGTGGAAAAAATTTTAAGCATTTCAAATTAAGTTATGCTTAATACAATTTTAAACTGTACATAATTAGAACACTATTTTACTTCTTACAAGAAATTAAATACAATCACAAAATAGTATATATATTATATTTAGTATTTTTTTAACAAAATTTAAAGCATGAGTGAAAAAATTGTGAAATTTCATTTTTAAAAATTTTCTTTCATAAGATAAAGGAAAAAAGTGCAAAGGATAAAAAAAAATAATGACTTTTTAAAAAATCTTTCCATTGAAAACAATATTTTCCCTATATTATCATACCAGTTTTTCGGTACTCTGCTTTTGGATCATCCGGAAAAGATGTATGAAGAATATTTAATCCAGATAATATAGAAGATCCAGACATAGAAGATTCCATTAAAATGATAGCAATTATTGCATCGACAATTAAAACCTCATAGCGAAACATAAGCTTGGCATGGCCTAAAATTTTTACAAAAACAATATATCATAAAATACTATATATTCATTCAAGCACAAAAAATATTTCATAATAAATTTAATAAATTTTTCTTAAGAACAATTAATTAGAAAAACCAAGTTGATACAATATGGTGCCAAAATTGAACACTATAATGTTAATTAATTATATTAGATAACTTAAGTGTTAAGTTACTAAATTTTAAAAAATAAATATAATGAAATATCTGTAACATATATTCCCTAATACAAGGTAATAAGGAAGACACAACTGCCAATTTAATTTCAATGATCAAATGCATCCTAAACTGAAAGTTTATATTAATATATTTTTTTCATATGCATACATAAAATTTACTTAATTTTTTAATACGTTTAAAAATACAATTTTATCTTACATAAATATAATAACAAAATTAGAGATATTGATTTTAAAGTTATAAAATTAATTTTTCTTACTTTTTCATGTATTAAAAAATGTTGAAGTTGATAAGATGGATAATTATATTATTATATCTATTAATAGATATTTGAGGTTACATTTCTTATTCAAAAATTTTATATGCTGTCAACCAATTAAAAAATTATACCTCAGAATAAATTATACTCTATATTTTTATACATCAGGATTATTTGAATAGAACTATTATTGTTTTGCTTTTTCAATATTTTCTATCTCCATAATTATGAAAAATCACTTTAAGATTATTACTAATGACACCATCTAAGTCTTTAGTGTTATTAATTGAAAATAATTTATATATGATCCAAAATAGGTATTTGGGATATATTTCATACATGTGACTTAAATTACATTTCAACAGAATTATTTGAAATATTTGTTGATATTAAATGTATTTAATATCAATAAATATTTCAAATAATTAGAACAATATTCAGAATGATTTCTCAGCATATATTTTGATTGTAATTTACTGCTAATTTTAACAACATTTTAAATAATATTTTTTACTCAAAGTGCAAATATATTTTAATAAGAAAATTTTAAATGTTTTACACAGATTTCAATTAAAATATAGTAATTATATATACCTTCAGCTAATCTTATAAGGCTCTGTAATAATCTGGGTGTTGTTCTTGCATAATTTCTTGCTTCTAAGCTTCTTTGCCTTTTGTAATACGCTTGTAATACCCTTGAAAATATTTTACATTAAATGCTTTTACCCATTTGTAACTGTTTTGTTTTTAGATGCAACACAATTAAAGACAAACTTAAAACTTATAGATTTATTAGAAAGTAACAAAGGTATAGTTCATATGCTTATTACGGATATTTATATCAGTTTTAAAATAAAAAATTCTTTCTTATCTTCATATAATTTTGAAAAGCTTTAGTAATTTCTTTTTAACTGAGAAGTTAATCTTGGATTGTCACTCTACAGTAATTTTTTGCATTTTAGAACTAATTCAATCAAAATCTGCAATTAATTTGGGTCTGAGATTGATATAAATACTTTATTTTTGAAGTAAGAGTTGAATCTGAAAACAATGAAATGAAAATAATAATCTTACAGCCACAAGAGTTTGCAAATATTGAATTAGTTAAAATAATATTTGAGTTATTGTATAAAATATTTAAAACATACCTTTCACAAGCATGAGTAACTTTAGGTTTTATATATCGAATTAAACTGAAGTAGTTTCTCATTTTAGCTACTGGCCACATTGATTTGTGTAATTTTCTTTCTAAAAATATACATATTATACACTTTAAAATTATAATATAGGGTTAAATTTTAAAAATAAATACTTTCAAATTTAAAAGCAGAAACTTAAATGAAATGAAAATTTTCTTTAACAAATACATACCAAGCATATTTGATCCTGCTAAAATATAAGTTGATACCATTTCATCCCATTTTTCATCATGAGTATCCAGTAAAACCAGAATAATATCAAATCGACTAAGAAGTGGACTTGCTAGAGCAATATTTTCTGATAAACTCTATAAATAATGATAGTTTAAAATTAATTTACAAATATAATTAATTGAGGACCAAAATGTGCTTAATTTATATCAAACAGATGAATCAATGAATAATTAAATTAAATCAATGAATTTTTTCAAAGTTTTCTTTTCAAATTGAAAACATGAATATTAAGTAAATATAAAAATAATTTTAAATATTTTTACACTCATACATCAAGAAATCTAATAATTTTTAATTTCATAATATATAATATTCTTTAAAAATTATATATATTTATTCTTTATTCAATATTATTACATATTCTGATATCCTATCAATTCAAAATAAAATGAAAAAATTTCAAATAATGAGAAAAATGTTTTGAACTTTCCAACGTAAATTTATAGAAATTTAACATATAACTGAAATACGTTTACCAAATTTTCATCATATTTTCCCTTTGGATTAGTAACAGCTAAAATAGAGCACCTAGTACTTAAACTGCAGACAAGACCAGCCTAACTTAAAAAGAAATTCAATTGTTAAAGAAAATGCATCAACAAAACCCATTTCAATCATTACTTTCTTAACATTAATAGATTTAAGAGATTTTTTCACCTTAGCAACACTTATTGTTTGTTGTTCCATGGCTTCATGAATACATGTCTTATCATGCTCTTTTATACAACTAAATTCATCAATGCAACAAATACCTCCATCAGCTAGAACAAGAGCACCTGCTTCCAACTGCCATTTCCCACCTTCCTATAACAGAATATATATCCAACATATATCACTAAAACAAAAAAAGTTACACTACAATCAAAATATCAAATTAATTGATAAGGAAATTAATCAGAAAATAATGTGTAAAAAGGAAAATGTTTATTTCCATTTTTGTACAGCAACATAAAATCCCAAATAAAATTTAATATTTTTATTTCCTTTGAAATTTTTTATAGGTATAACAAATCAATTTTTACAAAAAAATAGAATTTTAATTCAGCATTGCAGTGCAGCTAATAATTCATTCGAATCAAAATATAATCATTTTATATACTTGCACACATATTTTTCAAAATAATTAGTGAATAAATTAATTTATAATGTATATATTTACATTCTATAACTTAAAAATTCACAAAATAAACTTACAAACATTCACTATATTTAAAATATTAATTCCACATTATGAACTAGTAAAAATTAATGTAAGAGTTTTTGCATTTCATTATTATAACAAATATTTAATTTTAAAAAATAAATTCAATTTATTAAAACATACATTTTAGGAGTTTTAATGGTATCTGCATTTATTTATACAATAATTATTGCATAAATAATATTTTTGAAACTGAATAAAGTATCAGCATAATTACAATTGATGCAAATAGATTATAAAACATGTTTGATGTTTACCAAAAATGTATACCTAAAGTTGATTTTATTTAGTAAAAAGTATTGTAGATTTCTAATCATAAATGATTGTGAGATGCAACAAAAACTCATAAATAATGAAACCAATTTATTTATGAATATAAAGAGATTGCATAGTCAGTGCTTGTCTTGTACCTACTTTAACATTGTCACAAAAAAATGCAATACATTCTATTAAGTGTTAAAAATCAAATTCAGAAAGCTTAAAAAAATCTTGGCATAAAACTGGGAAAAAAAACAGAAAATTATTACAAATTTAATAAATAATTTCTAAACAAATCAATACATTAAATTTAATGAGAAATCTTACTTTCACTGCAGAAACAGTTAGACCAGCATTGGTTGTACCAATACCAGATGTAAGTACAGATCTCATAGAAACTTTTGATGCAAACTTTAAAAACTGAGATTTACCAGTACCTAAAATCAAAAAAATCTGTAATATTTATTTAGCTAATAAATTATTCATTAGCAAATTATAGTATCTTTACCTGGATCTCCAACAAGCAATAAATGAGAATCGCCTCTAATTCTCGAGTTTTCATCTTTTTTCTAAAGTTAGAAATTAAGTTTAAATGTCAGAATTTCTAATTTAATTTGCAATAAAAATATATTAGTCAATACAAAAGTAGTACATACTAAAATATGTAATAAAAATAAACTAAATGTAATGGTATGGTGCATTGTTTAAAACATAAAACTCAACAATACTAAATAAATTATCTAAAATTTTGTAACAAATTGTGAAAATTTCCATTTTGTAAATAAGCCCCATGAAACAGAATTTTCTGAAATATTAAAAATAATTCTAATCCAATAATAATAAATATACCTTTTAAGAAACAGAAAATTATAGAAGAAATTTGAGATGAAAATAAATGATTGAACGTAAATTTGTTCAGTTTTTACATAAAAGAATACATTAAACATATTTATTGAAAATTAGACTTTTATTACATGAATACCTGTAAGGGTTAAAATCATAGCTATGCAACAAATGTTATGCAAACTTATTTTGAGCCTTTACTTATAATAAAAGAATCTTTGTTTACATGAAACAAAAACTTAAAAAATTTTAAAAAATATGAGCAAATTTAAAATAAATAGAAAAATACAAAATAGTTTCAAAATAATTAAACTATATAAAAGCATATTTGACAGTCAAGCAGTATATAGAATTATAAGCAAAAACTACATTGTGAGACAACTGTATTCTTTGAAAATAAAACAGCAATATATTTTATACCATAAAAAAATTAGTTTAAATTGTCAAAACTCCAATAATCCAGTAAAATTTTAATTTTTAAAATCTAATTATTTTACAGAGACATTTTATAATATCACAATACTGCAATTTAATAAATATAAAAAAAAATTATTGCAGAAAAACATAATTGCAAAATATTTTATGTTCCATAGAATTTTTTAGGCATATTACAAAATTAACTTAAAAACTTAAAATAATTAAATACCTCTACACCACCAGCCATAATCAAAGCTACAGCTAATTTCACAATATATAAACCAAATACTTGAGGACATATAGATGCCAAAATAAAATCTCTTCCTTTAAGAGGGTTACTCTGGTTTTCTAACCAAAATTGTCCAAATTCTTGAACCTGAAAGAAAAATATATTTGCTAAAATGATGAACTTAATCAACATATTTATAATAATAATTAACATCAAATTACTTAGAAACTAACCAAGTAATTTATATTCTTACAGTTTTATTATTATATAAATATTAAATAAAGAGAAAAATATATATAATAGTAGAATAATTATAACTATGAAATACAATTAATAAAAATTATAATTACAAAATATTAGTTCATATTTATCTCATATATTTCTTTTTTAACAACACAATGAAATTAACATTTATTTTCTGCATATCTACTGAATTTCCAAAGGTTCATTAAACTTTCAATTAAAGGAATTTCAATTATCTGAAGTAGCATTCAACCAAATATAATTTATCAAATAATATTTTTCAATGATATTGAAAAATATTATTTTTGTACAAGCTTAATTGCTTAAAATGTTTCCGATAGGAATAAATTATTAAAAAAATTATTGTGTTGATTGAATGCTTACCTAGCTTAATACAGCATCTAACATTTTTTAAAATAACAATCTTTTTAGCATTGACAGGAGAGCCAAAGAGATTGACAATTATACATATAACTGCTGTTATAATGAGCATAACATTTTTGTATAATGCTGAGTTTATAATTTAAAATTATTTTTCCAATATATATATATATATATATATATATATATATATATATATATATATAAACAAAGCTATTTTGTACATAGAAACAAAACTTCAGATTTTAAAAGAGTCTGAATAATGATATTAGCTTATCTTTAAAATGTCTGATCAGAAATCAGAATAATGAAATTTATTTTCTTATTAGTTTTGCAATAGTAATTATTGAAAAAGTTGCTATAATATGAAAAAAAAAAAAGAAAATACTATATACATAAATAAATCTGGCAATGAAAAAATACCAAAACTTCATGGAGATACCCCATAATATAGAAGATTATAGTGTAATATTGAAAAATTTATACTTATAATTCAAAGAAATAAAAAAACATAATTCTCTAATTTTTTTGTGAAAAGATCTGAAAAAGAAACACTTGAAAACATTATTAATTTTACACCTAGAATTGATTTATTAAAGGAATTTAAATTATATTATAGTAGTCACAATTAAAGATATTAAATGGAGATTTTTATTTGGCGAGCTTACTGAGGATTAATGTTTCAAAGATATTTTTAAAAACAGTTTAAGTTGTTTAAAGTATTTACTGCACATATATAGAATGCTAACAAAAATTTTCTCCTCTACAAAATTCTAGAATTTAGTCAAGTGCTTTTTAATATTAGTAAGGCTGATTACAAACATGGTATTCTAAATATTTAATTAGTAAATAAACACACATTCAGTATCTAAAAATGATATGAAAACCAAATAATTTAGTTAATTTAAAAATTTAAAGTCTTTGCAAATCACTTAAAAAATGGACTTAAATAAAAAATATTTTTCATTGGCATTCATAAACTTTAATCAAAACTAGATAAAATTATTTATGTGTCTGTCTCAAATATTATTTCTTAGGTTCAATCTATGAATAAGTAATAGTTAAAGAAAAAGTGTATAGAATATAAATCAAGCATAAATTATTGCTGACAGAGGATTAATTTAAGGTAAACATTTTTTTTCCCCAAAAATATTATCAGAGACAAATACTGCATGATAAAGAGGATGGTTTCAAATAACAGTAATTATGTCAACTGCATTATTAAATTTATTTATAAGTTGAATGGATAGGTATTTATTTACAACAATATCAATTTTAACCAAATAAAAATGAATGTACCTATATTAAAAATAATTTCTTGTATTATTTTCAATATGATTTTTAAAATAGTTTAAAATTACTCAATGATGCTTAAAACTATTCAATTCTAAGTCAAATGTTTAGCAAATTTTCTATAATAATAAATGCACAAAATTTAGACATAAACATTCTTAGCTCCACATCTAAAAGCAAGAATAAATAAGCTACTATGCTACCTTTTTATAAGGTTAGATTACCTTGGAGAAAATACAATCAATATAAATACATTGTTGCAATAATTTGCCATTTATTTATACAGTATGTACATCCAAATGGCTATCTGAATTAAACAAAGTCTCCAGTTCAATAGGGTCTGAACTAATGGTTTATTATATTTCATTAAAAATAGTATCTCTTAACCTGTTTATTTATTTATTTTTTTTAGAAACTTTATACAATCTTCAAAGATGTCTTCATGCAGTTTGTCAATTCAAAAAAAATTTTTTATTGAAATTTTATTCTCATTGTAGTTTTTTTACATTTTAATTTTCTTTATTACTTTTAGTGTAATTTCATATACTTTCATATACTAATTTCATATATAAAAGTAAGAGGTATATTGATGATTACTTAAAACAACAGAAGAAAAGCAGTCATCCAATCTCAAAGATAAATTTACCTTCTTATCTTAGAGACTGAATGACTGCTTTTTTTCAGTTCTAAGTAAACAATAATAAATTCTTTTATTAATACTATTAATTAATCAACCATTATAATTAGGAAAGTTTATCTTCACTCCAAAACTTTTAAATTCTTTTTAAACAAAAGCATGAGCAATTATGCATAAAATAATTAAATCTGAGAAAAATTTGAATCTTTTCTAAAATTTTTGAACATTTCTTTAAAGCAATATGCTAATTTATGTGTAAAAAAAAAGTATTCTTTCGCATGTATTGATACACATATCCTATGAATACAATGAAAATATTTTTAAAAAAGCATTCTATGCTTTTGTAAAAAAATTTCAGTCACTTTTTCAACTATTCAATTTAGTCAAAAATCAAAATTCAGTCAAAAAACATTTGGAATCTATTTATAGAATACAGAATATGCAGTAAAATATGAAATCATTTTTTCTAAATCTGGCTAGTGAAAAATGATTGATAAGTTTGATGAACTGTGAATATCTTTACATTTGTAGAGATTTCACAAAGAATTTTATTTGAATAATTTTTTCATTTTAATTTACCAACATTTCACATTTTAAACTTGAAAACTTAAAATTTAGAGGCTTTTATTTCATTATGTGTTTTGATGTAGAATACAATTTCAATGTTTTTATCTGCATAAATAGTTCATAGTTTAATTTTCTTTTGATTAAGTTACATTTTTTTAATACTCCTTTATAAATAGTTTAGAAGTTATTGAACTAAACGCTACTGTTAGCAAAAGATCTAGGAAAATTTTGGGTTTCAAAACATCAATGCAAAATATTAAATCAAAAATTTTAAATAAAGCAATTTTGAATATTTTAGATAAAAGCAATATTTATATTTAAATATTGATGATGTTGACTCATCAATATTCAAATATGAATATTGATAAATATGTTTATAAAACATATAAAGAAATACAAGAATTTAAAATATAAAAAATTCAAAAATGTTTAGTCATTACACAAGAATTTTATTGATTTACCAAAAAACATAAAGAGTCAATGTTTTATTATGTTTTTATTTTCTGCTTGATATTTAAAACATAACTGTTTTTAATATAAATGTTATTATGTTGTAAATATTTAAAATTTTTAAAATTTAAAAATAAATAAAAGAGAAATAGCAAATATATTTAGGAAGTATCTGAAAAATGAAAATGCTACCACTCATATGAATTATAATTAATAAGAGTAAGGTACTAGTTCCACACAATATTTACTAACACTGACATATTTTATGCTACAATCATAATGAAACAGTATTTTAAAATTCTACCATATCAGTTTATAACAAACTAATAAAAAAATAGCAATTAATGCACATATAAAGAAAGAAGGAATTTTTACTAACTAAATTTTCAGAGACAATATCAGGTGTTGTCTTATTTTTCACTTCAACATTATGAGCAAGCAGCACAAGATCAATGTCAATTAGCTTTCCTCTAGCTAATGGTTTCCATCGTTGAATCAAAACTCCACTATTAATAAATAAAAAAAAATTTAAACTGGTGCAAGAGAAAAAGCTTGCTCCAACAAATTTCAGAATTCTAATTTTACTCATACTTCAATTTTGCTAAATATGCATAGTAAACACAATATTTTGACTTTTAAGATACATTAGTATATGGATTTAAAGCAATTATAAAGGGAAATAATTTAATTAAGTTTAGAAAATAAAATGAACTATAGTAACTTAAAATGAATAAACCATAAATTTTGAATATCATGACATTAAACCTGAAATTTGATATTAATCATCCATATAGCAAACATCTAATATTTATATTTAGAACAAGATTCAATTCAATTATATTTTTAAATGCAGAACTTATCTTTATTAATGCATTAAGAAAATAAATATTTAAGGATAAGTCTCAGAATATCAAATTTGAAAAAGAGTAAAACAAATTTAATAAATTGAATGCCATAAATTAATGTAAACAATGAAATAAAGGATTTTGAAATACAAAAAATTTTACATAAATATGAAGCAATATATTTATTGACTGGTTCTTTATTATTACTATCTATTAAAAACAAAGTTTAAAATAATAAGTTGTGTAAATGTTTCTAATAAGATATAGAAATATTTTTGTAGACTTAATATGTATCTCCTGAATGAGAATGAGTACATTACCAATTATTCTTACATACATTGTCTTTTCACTTAGTAAGTAAAAACAACTGGAAATTAACATAGTAAATTTCTTTAATACATATTTACTAGAAATTAAGAAATACTCAATTATACTTGAAATAATAGAAATGAAATATATTTTTATTAAAGAAAAAATTTTTCAAAAAATTTGAAGAGAAATAATACTAAATATTTATCCTTAAAAATTTTATTAAATTTGTACTATACAAATTAAACTGCTTTGAATTTCCATAAAAAACAAAAAGTTTCTATTGAATTTTAAATTATTAATACTATCTCCTCAGATTAGAATTTGAACAACCCAAATGACAAAATGCTTTAAAATTTAGGTTTTGCAATCTTTACATTTATATTATTGTTATTTAACTAATTTAAGAGTTTAAATATCAATAATTAATTTCATATATGACAAAAAATTTCATTACTAATAATATTTTCAAAATAAATAATTAAAATAAAAAAAAATATCTATTTTGCTCTTTTTCCTAATTTTATAGTTTGCCTTTTTCAATTCAATTTATTGAATCTAAATATGTTCAATGTTCACTGATATAAATAGCAAATAAATCACATAGAATATTGCACAGACCAATTACCAAAGAATACTTTTAAAAATGATAAATATATTTGTATGAATAATTTTTATATGTTTATTTTTAATATGTTTGACTTTATATACTGTACAAAATGAAGAAAATCTTAAATAAATAGCATAAACTAGGAGCAAAAATATGAAAAATTTTCTAAATATAATGAATTGAACAGAATAAGAAATCTTTTGATAAGCAGCATACAAACTATGGTCATTACTCATAATGATCTTAATGGTTATTTCAAATTCAAGAAAACTAATTTACAATAATTACAAAATTAGAATTAATTACATTCCATAAAATGCATTAACTTTTAAGACTCAAAACAACTTTTTTCAACAAAAAAATTAAAAGAAACATAATTTAGTCATATAATTAAGATTTATGCAATAATAATAACTAATCATTATACTGTGAAACATTTGAAAATATTTATTTTCTTTTATAGAATGAGTGAAGTATTTGAAAGAAAATCACAATAGTGAAATGCAACATACATTTCTCATTGTTCAAAGTGAGGCAGTTAAATTTCTAATATTTTACATCACTGACAGCTCAAAAATGTAACTTTGTAAAATTTTTTGGTTACATAATTTATCACTTGTTTAATATATTATATATAAATTAACAAAAAGTAAGTTTTAAATTTTTTTATATTTACCTCACAGCAACATCATTACCAGGCTGACAAATATCAACCAGATCATCTTCAAGAATTATCCACATAGACCTGGGAACTGAGCCAATAGTCAGATTATAAGCTTGTTCTTGTATTTTAATTTCTTGATAGTCTTTACAATAATTTGGATCAACATCTAGAGAAAATTAATTTAGATTATACAACGTCAAAGTTTACAAGTAAGGTGATATAAAAAGCAAAATGAAATTTTAACATTTTGTACATTAAATAATTTTGTTACTTGGTAAGATCTTAAAATGTGATAATTGTTTATATATTTGAAAATATTCAGTCCTTCAACTTTGTATGTATAAAAACAGAAATCATTGAGAATGTCAAAAGTGATTCATCATTTCTATATCATTGTTATTTTCTGCAGGAAACATTATAAAGAATTTAAAACAAGTTTTCAAGAAAGGTTCTTTCATCTACTTTTATGTGATACAAATCTATAGAAAATAACAAGTCTTTAAATAATGAAAAGTTTAATAAAATATAAAAATAGATAATTTTTATATAATTCATAAAATATGTGAAATGTTCATTGACTCATTATCCTTAAAAAAGGCCTTATTAAAAATATTCCTTACATATATTCCATTACTATTTATAAAAGTGTTCACATAAACATCAATACCTTATTAAAACTTTTAATGTTTAATTCATAATTACTTGAGAAATTTTCTTGAAAATATAATTTTTTTATGTATCTTAAAAATCTCTTATCTTTATTATCTCTACAAAATCTTATGTGAATGTGCATTTTGAAAAATCTGAAAAAGAAATTCCATAAATCTAGCCAAACAGAAAAATTCTGAAAAATACTTTTAATTTTAAACATTTATAATTTTAATTATTAGACAACTAAGTACACAATTGCACCACTTTTAGCACTAAAGTATAAATACAAATCAACTTTATGTGTGCTTGTGATTGATGAAAAGCACTGATCAGTGCGTTAAAGGAACAAGATACATACCATTTCTCCCCATCTTAATATTCAGGAAAATTTAAAAAAAAAACATTTATTTAACATATTTCATTTGATAATTGATAGTCTAGAAATTCTAAAAATTATACAATTAATTGAGTAAATCTCTCCTATTGTGACTAAATAGGCAAAATACATATGCTGGTTATTACAATCAATCAAATGATCTTTATTATTAAATCCTAAAATAGATAATTACATGCAATAAGTAATAATATATATTAAAAATATTAAATATGATGAAAAGGAATTCATATTCTTTAAATTCAAAAGAATTCTCATTCAATAAATACCAATAATGAAGTACTATCATTGATAGTTAAATTTTGGACTCTATAATTTGACATAAGTTCGTATTTTCATAATTATTTTAATGACAAAGTGAAATGTTATAATATCTCTCAGTAAGTATGTGATATCTTATTACCTCTACTTAGCAAAGTGAAATTTTTTCCATTACACCATTCAGGATTAGGACAATTTGTAGGTTTTTCAGATATATATCCTTGATCAACTTCAGCATCAATTGTAAATAGATATTTGCATTTGTTACACCTCCAGAGTTTTCGATATTCAAGCATTTTTGAAGCAGTAGCTCGAATAACAGTACCTAATTAAAAAAGAAGTCTTTAAATTGTAAATAAAATTATACACTAATAAAATTTATATAATATAATTATATTTTATACTAATAAAATTTCAATTCTTACCACATAAGCACATAAACTGGCCAACATCAGAGCAATTTGGGAAAACTAATCGATAAATTTCAGGTAAATTTGGTAATGCAATTAATCTTGCATGGATATTCAACTGAGTATCCTAAAAATAAAATCTTCATAAATTTTACAGCACTATTTTAATTTAAATTAGATATTATATATAATTTAAAAAGCAAATAATACAACAAGACTAGTAAAAATCAAAATATAATTTAAATATATCAAAATTTCATAAAAATTCAATTTGAGTGACAGTAAAGTGCTTACTTTGAAATTTATTTTCATCAAATTTAGGCAATTTTTAAAAATTTCAGAAAACTTTTAATAGCAGTATAAATGTAAAGCAACAGTATGGTGAATTTGTTTAATAACATCAATATTTAAAATTATCATAAAACAGAGTCACTGAATATCTTAAAAATGAATATAAATAAATAGCACAAATCTTAGAAATAAGCACATATTATTCCTACTTTAAAAACAAAAAGACTTTTCTAAGTAATCACTATTGATACTGAAACTATTACAAGAGAATTTTTGAAAATAAATGCAATAAATTAATTTGACAAGTTCAATATCAACACTGTATACTCAATCAGTATACTATAAAACTAACAAGTTTTCATTCTTTCAGAAAATCAACCTTATAAAAAATTATCATCTTTTTATAAAAGTAAAAAAAAAATTTTCATAAAAATAATACATATTATGATATAATAAATAGCCAAAAATGATGGAAATATCTGTAAAATGTTTAGAATATACCTATAGATGGATATACAACATGTAAAATGAGTATATAAACAGAATCCAATATTGTTTTGCATTTTCTTACAGTTTTAGTATATTCACCAATTTAGATAAAATCATTGAAATTAATATAGTACCTTTAACTTATTATCAATGTAATTTATCTTCTATTTGTTAGTATTTGAAATGAGATTCTAACTAATTATCATTAAATGAAATTAAGATTAATATAAATATATATTAAAATAAATATTAAATTATTTATTTTAATATACATTTATTATAGTCTGGGGGATTATATTATATATGAGTGAAGCAACTGAAAATTTTATAAATAAAAGAAGTTTACATACTAACATTATATAATTTTCAAATGTTACTTTATAGCTAACCAGTATTTTAACTATACTTAAAAATTAATGTCTCTTCAAAATGACTTATTTGATAATTATGATGATTTTAAAAATTTCAGAAAAGATTTTGAAAAGAAAAACTCTTACTATATACAGAAATTAAATTTGTGGTGAAACACAAGTATATTTAAAAGTTATTGATAAAGATTTTAAAAGTTGGGTTAGAAATATGAAAAATAAGATGCATAATTCAGTTGGATAAATGAATTAATGTATTATAAAATCTAAGTGATATAAGCATTTTCTAATTACATCCTCCAATATTTTCTTTTTTAGCATAAGAACATTTACAATCCAATATAAATAATAAACATCTCCAGGACTGCAGAACATTTGAAATAAGTGAGGATATCCTAGAAGATGTAATAGTTCCACAGTTGTCTAGTCAATTATCGGAAGAATGAAGCTCTAAGGAAGTCTCTGGGATAACAAGATATTAGAAAGTCCTTTCAAGATTTACCAATGAGTTGCTTCATGTTAAAATTGTTCAATGTCTTCAAATATTTGTCTAACCAGAAGTTTAGCAATTCTTAGAATAATAGTGGTTCAAGAAGTCTAAGAAATATTCCACATTTAAAAAGTTATCAAGTGAACACAAACTATACTTTTACACAAATAAATCTACAGGTTGATAGTATTTTAAGAACTAAGATTACACAAACTTGTGGCATTACATCTTAACCATAGAAAATAATAGTTTAGATGAAGAACACGCAAACCTTTTTTGAGAAAGAATAAATTGTTGACAATTTATTAAAGAATCCAAGAAAGAGCATGTCACCTGAAGTTAAAATAATATAGTTTGACAATGAGCTATCTTCATATAAAAGTCTACAAATTTAGACTACAGCTAACTCAAACAGTTAGTACTAAAGATATGGCTTTCTTAAAAAACTCAAACGGTTTCAACAAATGAATTATTTACAATATACATAGATATTAGTTCTATTGATATGAGATTTTAAATAATCAGTTCATTTTAGCTTTAGTTTTGTAATAAATATGAACACTGTTATTTCCTAGTAAAAAATTGATTATTTAATAGACAATAAAAAAAAGAAAAGAAAATCAATAAAAAAAATTAAACAATTTAAAGAAAAATATTACAAATGAAATTAAATTATCACTGATAATCAAAGGTGTAATTTACCATAGCTTCAGAAATCTTTCTTTTCTTCAATATATTTAAGGCAGCTTTATAAAAACTATCATTAAGAAATTTCAAAGCTTTCAATGGGAATTCAAATAATTGATGAGCAAAAGTCTCATTTGCAGCAAACAAACTCATTGTACTAAAAAATTTAAGAAGTAAAAAAATCAAACATGAGCAACAATTTAATGACAAGTTTACAAATTATAAATCTTTACAAACTTAAAAACTAGATTATATAAAAAAATAAAAATAGTGTAATAATGATTGCAAATTTATTCATTTAAAAGGACATAGTTAAAGTCCCTTGCCCTTTTAATGAATTTAATAATAAAATATTAAAATTTCCAATGAAGAATAAATCTGCATAATTAAAGCAAATACAATAGGAATCTGTAGAACCTCAAAGATAAGATAAGGTAATTAGAAAAACTGAAATATTTTTTTAAAGATAAATAGAAAAAAATTAAAAAAATTTAATAGCATTTTTTTAAAGAATATTTATATTTTTTTAATTCTAGAAAGGAAAAATAAGAGATAAATATTCTTTTTTTTATCAATGATTAGCAAATTAGTGCAGAGTAATAAATTTAAAAATCTTCTCAGGTAGAAAACATTTAATTTTGATGCTTCTGAAAAACAGATACTAATAGTACTAAAGATAATGAGTAATGATTTATAATTATCTATTGAAAATAAACACCAAACAATTTCTTATAAATGACTTTATTTACAGCTTGCAAAGTAAGAAATTCTGAAAGCTGAATGCATTTACCTCAACATATGCACAAAATAAAAAAACTTCTAAGCAATGGCATGTAGCAATTTTTTCTGAAAGAACTCGATTTTAAATATACATAACCCTAAAAAAATATTGGGTTACATATATATTTTGATGATATACAATATAAGGCTAATAACTTAAAACATTGGTACATAATTTATAAGTATTTTTAATAAGAAACTTAGTGAATGAGCAATCCTAAATATGACGATTTGAAAAATGCATCATATTTGTAAAAATGAGAAAGCTAAAGTAAAATAGATATTAAAATTTCAGTTTCCAACATTATAAAAGCTACAATGCACTGACTGTTATCTTCTTTGAAATACTTGTAACTAATATATAGAAATTTTTTTTTCAAATTTAATATCAAGATATTGAAAATATCTAGAAGATGAATTGTTGATTTGTTTGCCACTGAAAGGTCACTTTTTGCACAAGAGCTAATTAGACCAGAGCTTACTATTTAAAATTAATTCAGAATCACAGCAGGCATTTAAGCCTGTGCTAGAAATCAAACCGATGAACTGTTGAACCCAAGGCCATAGTGCTAAGCATTCAATAACCATATTGGCATTGAAGATGAATTAATAAAAATAAATCAATAACACAAGATACATCATATATTTACATTTAATTATACTTATTTAATTTACATAAAATAGCAATATAATGGTAATATTTATAAAATATACTTTTTTTAAATCAATAATATTAAGAAGTTTGCAATTTTTTTCCTGAAAATTCCATAGATTTTAGATAAAATGAACCAGTCTGATGTTCACAAAAAATATTGCAACTAGGAACTCTAATAAGCATACACTGGTTTTACCAACAGCAATACTTTAATGGCATAACACATTAATTACATACAAAAAATGACAGAAACATCAGCATAAGTTAATTTCCATTTGAAAGTAAGTTTCATTTTCTTAATTATAAGGAGATTCAAAATTTTTATTCACACCTGCTCTTTACTACAGAAGAACACATATGTACACAAAACTTCCCTAAAATGTCCTGTCAAGCATAGCAATAATATGAAAAATTTGTTTTCATCAATATTTCTAACTTTCTAAAACATAAGTGGGAAAAATTCAAAATTAACAATGAAATCACAACTTAGTTATACATCAATATTCAAAGTGAACATTTATTAAAGTATTTTCATTACTAAGCAATTTATATTGGGGAAATTTTAGATTTTATAAAAAAATATCTTAATTTTGTTAATTCAATCAATTTAGTTTTTCCTTACCCATTCATATTGAAAATCTGAATACTTGTTTGCATGGATGAGGCATAATGTATCTTACAAAGATAAAATATATATATATATATATATTTAAATATCTTAACATTAATTTTCTTTAAGTTAATTATACATATATGATAGTATTTTTATAAGTTTCTATAATATTTTCTCCTGGATATATATATATATATATATATATTAAATAAGATGCAATTAGAAGATCTAGATAAAATAACGAAGAAACTATACAATTTAATACCAATAAGTCAAAATCAAGAAAAACAATATAATATAATATAAATAGGGACCAAGCATCAAGAGGGAGATGGTCAACTATGCAAATAAGACACTCTTTT